>JAMBLF010000880.1:0-176007 GCA_030578115.1 Leucoptera coffeella
GACCGTTGATTATATATTCTATATATGTATTTATCTACATATAAAAAGTATATATTTCTAAAATATACGTTAACTAGCACCCTTAACACAAGTCTTAAATTAATTTACCAAGGGACTAGTTCAATTAGTGTTATGTCCGAATTACTGTCATTATTATTTACCCCTAGTTCCCAATCGCCTTTAAGAACATGCCGGGAAGAACGGCAGCTAGTTAAAATTCAATTTACGTCCCAGATTAGTCCTATTACTAGTAAAAGCTGAATTAATCGCTGTTACCCAATTTTCGTTGCTCACAAACCTTGCCCTAGTCATTGCTAATGCAACAAAAACATTCTCTAAACTAATATTGCCCTGATATTTGCTAGTATGGTACTATGAAAGTAGATTAATGTAAGAGGTGACTAAGTAGAGAGTAATTTGACGTAGCTTGACTCTGTATCATATCAGATTAAAATCCTACTTGAGCATGTACCAGTGGAAATGCAGTTTAATGAACTTCTAAGTACGTATTCGTAATTAAAATACATTTACGAAATGCATCCAATATAACGGTGAGGGAAAACATCGGGAAGAAATCTACCTACCCCGAACAGGTACTAGTTAGTGCTTGTAAATGGCCACACGGCTTACCACCTGCCACATTGAGTGCTAACTATCTGGTCAACATATAGTATATATATGTATGAGTATAACATAATATGTTTTTAAATAGTTGTATTATCCTGCTATATGATTACTTAGTACCACTATCTCAAGCAAACATTGTATGTACACGTCACAGCCCATTACACCTGTAACAAAACATTTTATACCAACCTTGGTTGACTTAGACCTATTATATTACCTATCCCGAGGGATAGGCTGGTTTCCTTACGATGTATCAATTTGATGTATGAATAAGTATCATATCTGTATTTGTATATTATAAATAAATTATTTTGTGTATGTTTCTTATTTATTATAGCTTGAGACGGTTTCCGAATCGGGTGCTGCCGGAGGACCAGTGATGCTTAGCTGCATCGTATACTGAGGCAGCACCTTTTCACTGCATCAATGGTTTTATTCACATATATTTTTCCATGTTTGTGCTTTGTTAATGTAGTGAATAAAGTTTCTTTCTTTCTATGTTTTCCCACTTCGTGAAATTATCTAAATGGCTCTACCTAGGTTCTGGATATAGTTAATATCACGACCCAAATATAAAGAGGACCCGGCGTAAGGAGCGGTCCCCGTTACAAAATGGCGTGTTTTAATTGGTGCGGAGTCTAAAAATGTGTAGTAGAAAGAAGACACCTAATTTGGTTGGCCGAGGCCGTGTTTTGATTGGTTGTAATATCTCCCCTTTCACCCCGCGTAATGCCACGCTAGTTTCCATACAAATATTGCGTAAGGCCCACTCCTCTTATTAATTACTCCATGGGTATATAGTTTATTAGGGATAGTCGAGAATGATAGTCTGACTATCTACGTAGGGAGGAGACGTGTATGTATGTATTTTTAGGAAAAATAGGTTGGAAAAAAGTGTGAATGTATGTATGTATGACTTTTTAAGGACAGATTGATATGTTTAGTCAATTTAACTCACGAGTAAACATAGGGACCCAGTTCATCCAGTATGGGCTTGGAGCCGTTGTTGAGGAAGTCATCAGCGTTGGTCACGTTGTACACGTAGACCTTGACGAAGGGCTGCACTGGTGGATGGGCCCACCACTCGAAGGTCATGGACCCTGGCTTCAGCACCAGCTCCTGAGGATGTTAAAAAGTGGCCATAAAATATAGGCTTACTAACGACCCGCTCCCACTTCGCACGGGTATAAAATATATAGCCTACTCCACTATTTGATGGATGTTATTATACATATAAGCCTTCCTCTTGGATCACTCTATCTATTAAAAAAAACCACATCAAAATCCGTTGCGTAGTTTCAAAGATTTAAGCATACAAAGGGACATAGGCGAATTTGTTTTATACTATGTAGTGATGTTTAAGCGCTTACCAAAAAATACTGTTTTGCACACCAAAATAATACAGTCTCAACCCAAACCTAACCTTTGCCATATTTTGCTGTGCGTTTAGCTATATTTTGGTGTATATTTCATCCTTTTTGATGAGCTTTTAATTATTTTTTAAAATATATGTACATATGTGTCTATTATTAATTATCACTAAATAGTATAAAACAAAGTCGCTTTTTCTGTCCTATGTCTCTTTGTATGCTTAAATCTTTGAAACTACGCAACGGATTTTGATGCGGTTTGTTTCAATAGATAGAGTGATTCAAGAGAAAGGTTTATATGTATAATAACATCCATTAAATAGTGGAGCAGGCTATATATTTTATGCCCGTGCAAAGCCGGAGCGGGTCACTAGTATACACTAAAATATAGCAAAGGTTAGGTTTGGGTTGGGACTGTATTATCTTGGTGTGCAAAACAGTATTTTTTAGTAGGAGTTTAAACGTTAGCTGTTAAAAAATATCATAAAACATATGTGTAAGAGTAATTATTATAATACAAAACAAACCCTTGCGGGGTAGTCCGAGGTTCAGGTTTCCATCTTCGCAATTGCGAAGGTAGTGATTCTATCGCCACCTCGAACCAACGTGTTGACCTGATAGTCAGTACTCAATGTGACAGGTGGTAAGCCGTGTCGCCATTAACAAGCACTAACAACTACTTTTTAAGCATTAGGTAAGTTTCTTCACCATGTTTCCCGTATCATCGTAGTATTCGACGCATTGAAATTGTACACAATAAGCCATTAAACTTCAATTCCGTTGATACATGCACAAGCGGGATCTGAACCCTGTGCCCACTGATACAGATTCAAGTCCCAAACAATTGACTTACGTATACGATATATACAGGACACATAAGTTAGATAGACGCCATATGGATAAATGGTCACGAGAAGTACCTAAAACCGCCGCGTGTGTATGTGTGTCACAGTGTCAATGATGCGATAGTGTTTCGTCAGGAACGGGACAAATGGGGATCCGCGTCCCTGCCTAACACTCTACGGGAATCGGGCGTGATGTGTATGTATGCACATATTACAATTACTTTAAAAATGTTTAGTAAAGTCTCGTCAACTCTGCCTACCCCGTTTTAGTATTGTTTCTTATGTTTTCGTTCCACTGCACTAGCTTTAACTGGTTTGCAGTATTATTGCCCCGATGGCTCGGGTTCGATGCCCGGTGCGGCTTAAGAAAGGGCGATCGCGTAATAATCTAGCTACTTTACTGTTATTATGACGTGCCTAGATATTTACTTTGGATCACTGCCTACCCTTTTGAAGAGAAACAGGTGTGATAAACATACATTTGTTGACGCCTCTACGTCCCTAACGTGATAGGCAGGGAATATGGATTACCGGGAACAATTCTGACGAACAAATAATTTATATAATAAATCTCTTGCTTCACTCGCACAATTTAAATCAATTTCTATGTACATTTTTGGATTAAAACTACATTTACAAAATGCATCGAATACTACGGTGAGGGAAACATCATGAGGAAACCTACCTGTTACCCGAACAGGTAATAGTTAGTGCTTGTAAATTGCGACATTGTTTACCACCTGTCACTTTGAGTATTGAATATCTGTTCAACACGTGGGTTCGAGGTGGCCATAGAATTACTACCTTCGCAATTGCGGAGATGGACACCCGAACCTCGCAACTAACTACCTCGTAAGGGTTAAAGTTCGTGTACGCGTTTGTCTTTGTCTTTTTTCACTCACACCCATTAACCCTCTCATACATGCGCTTCTGTTCTTCACTACGTACACCCGCGTCGAGAATAATGTCTCGAATTTGATCTGTATAAGTTCTACGCGGCCTACCCCGTCCAACTCTACCTTACACTTTGTCTTTATAGATTTTGTAACCCTCATTTCATCCATCCATTCAATGTGCCCAAACCACCTTAACATACCTTTCACTATTTTAGTCACTACATCTTCTTTCAAACCACAACTACACATTGTTCTATACCCGTACGTAAGGGTTACCTCGATCCCGACAAACCACTTTCGCTTCACTGACATCCATACATCTGCTCATACACACTACACATTTACTTACACTCAAGATGAATGGCTAATCACTACATAGTATAAAACAAAGTTGCTTCCTTTGTCCCTATGTCCCTTTGTATGCTTAAATCTTTGAAACTACGCAACGGATTTTGATGCGGTTTTTAATAGATAGAGTGATTCAAGAGGAAGGTTTATAAGTATGATAACATCCATTAAATACTGGAGTAGGCTATATATTTTATACCCGTGCGAAGCCGGAGCGGGTCACTAGTAAAGAATAAAAATAAAAAAAACTTAGGAGGGGCATATACGCCTCGCCGAGAAGCAAGACAGCTAGCTAATCACCATTCTTTTTAATCCCAAACTATCTGCAGTAGACATTACGATCACAAGAAAACTTAATTGACACTGCAACACTATTTCTCAATGCTCGGAGCGTGAGATTTTTTGCTCCGGCTGTGGCGAATTATCGACTTTTGTTTTAGCAACGCTGTTCTACCCTTGACCGCGATTCGGGATTCAAGATCGCTTTTTGCGTGATCGCCTTTATTGTTTTTGTTAGTTATATGCCTATCGTCTCGTTATAGATGCATGTAGGTTCTTTTATATTCTATTCTGGTTAATTGTTCATAATTAATGTTTTAATTGAATATATAGTATAAATACTTTAATTGTTTGTTGAATTCTCGATTCTATAAATTATAACACGAATGTATGGCTGGCCCAATAAGACCTATGACAGTATGTATGTATATGGTACACTTACTTAATTTCGAAAATTCCTAGGTTAAATCTTAATAGATTCCATTGACACCTAGCAACTTAACCACCTCCTAAGACATATAAAGAACGGCAGCTATTTAGCATTCTATTTACGCCCAGACCCATTGTTTTCAAAATTAAGTCTACCATATGTTACTTTAATCGTATTAGTACTGTGTATTTATATGAAAGGAAATGTTGCAGCAGGAGAAAGTTATAATCCGTCATTATTTAAAACGACTGGGATTAGCGAAGACTTAGTCTGCTACATAATACGTCTAAGAGACACAATATACATACATACATCAGGCCTATCGCTAGAGAGGGGTAGGCACAGATTGCAGATCATATTTTTTCTTGCTGTATTGTCCTTCTCATTTATATGTATTCTCGTTTACACGCACACATGCACACTCTCTTATACACACATTCAACACACAAACACACACACACACACTCTCTTACACACAAACAAACACACACACGCACAGACACACCCAATCTACATGTATTGAACTATTAAGAAATGTGCGAAATTCTGTAATTGGCCTTAGTAACTCAAAATGTATTGCAATATAATAAAAGTACGCTGTTGATTTTCCTTAATAAAGAATTAATTAAATAAATACACACTCGTTAGTTATAAGTTATAATACAGCTACTAACTATATAGAACCTTGGTTAAATGTATAATGAAATTATCACTTTATAGTATAAATTTATTTGTAGTGTGTGTAAATATAAAACAATATTTAAAACATCTCCTTGGTCACTTATTAGCATGAATATTGGGGTTGTGATGTCATATGGAACAATGCAATGGTAATGAAATGAAATGCTTTTTATTCAATATAAGGATTATAAAATCACTTATTGAAAGTAAAAACACAATCATTGTGAAATGAAAAATTGTCCTTAAAATTAGAAAATCTAAGAAAATTAAATACATACATACACATCACGCCTGATTCCCTGTAGAGGTGTAGGCAGAGATCACGGATCCCCATTTGTCCCGATCCTGACAGACCACTTTCGCTTCATTGACATTCATACATCTTCTCATAGACTTGACGGTTATAGGTACACCTAACGTCACCTTTTTTCAATATAGCGTCTATCTGACTGTTATATCTAAAAATTAATTCTAATTAAACTATTACAGGTTGCTAAGCAACGATTCAATTTACCCCTAGTTTCTCGCGTATGTATGTATGCATGGAATAATAATAATAATTAAAAGTGTTATTTACGGCCACAACAACATACACAATACAAATCGTTTACAATAAAAAGAACTTACAAACTAAGGGGTATAACTTGTGCATGTTATTGTCGCAGCAAAAGGGTTCTAACTCAGCTGGGTTATGTTATATGTATGTGTATATATATATGTGTTATGGGTATGTTGCATCTGGTGACAAACGCAACGCTGGTTTTATGTCAGAACCACTGGAGAGCAACGTTTATATTTTAAAGGAAAATGGTTAAATAGAGTGGTACGTAAATAAACAGTATAAATATATACATAGATATAAGATATGATAACGTGTGTGGATAGCAAATAAAGTGTGAATACTCACATGGTCGATGAAGAGTCGAACCCAGGACCCGAAGAAGATGCCGCACACGATGCCAGTGAGCAGCAGCACCAGCGCCGTCGCCAGCACGAACCCTGGGAGGAAGTACAGCATCAGAAAATGTGGTACATAGTTATTTAGAACTGGATAATAGACTTTACAGACAAATACGTAATGCATATGCTATAACTTAAATTATTACTTAAAAATTTTAAACCTATAAAAAATTAAATTGTTTTAGTTAACTATTATTAACAAGTTATTATTATTAACTATGTGAGACCGGGTCATATCACGATAAATTTATAAAGATCGACCGCCTATGCAACTGGGTCGAAACGTTCGGGCAAAATAAAGGTAATCAGATATCTTTATTAATTTATCGTGATATGACCCGGTCTCACATAGTTAATAAAATGAGTATAAATCGCGATTGTTCAAAAATAACTAAGTTATTATTATTATTAAGTAATTAGTTTTACATACATATGTACAATGTGTGTTTAATTTGAAAATAAAATATTTTTATTTTTTATGTTTAATTTTTTTGTGTTTTAATTTGTACATATTTACTTTTATTTGATTGTTTAACTTCATTTTATGTTATATAGTTAAACTTCATTATTGTATATTATAAATAAAATTTTTATTTTTTCATTTAAATTACTTGAATATATTTTTTATATAAAATAAATCCATATTCATAACTTCGTGAAGGACCCAAGTCTAGTAATACATGTTAGCACATCGTCTTTCAATATCACTTAAGTAAAAGCGAAGTTGTAGAACTAGATGTAATACATAATACAAATATGACGTCTATCTGACTGTCACATGTCTTGTATATACGTAATAATAATATCTACGGCAAAACATTGAAAAATTCACACGTTTTACCAAGCAGGAAGATAGCGGCTGTTTGCCGTTCAAATATTGACAGCAATGAGATCGTTTGATTTTACACATCCTCCTTGGTACAAGGACTTATTGAAACCCATTAGGTGCCTATAGACAAACAAAAGTTGCATCGTCACGTCCGTTTCTCCCTTTTCGGGTGGACAGAATCTCGGAAACTATGTATCCTGGGTTAGCAATGTTTACAAGGCCTCTCGAAGTGACAGCGCTGTGATGTTACGAAATGTCAATGTCACTGATAAAAAAAAATTATAAGCTTTAGTTAAATGATTTGAAACGAATCTGTTGCATTTTATTATCATTTGTATGATGGTAGATTGACAAAAGGATTATATGTGGGATCCGCAATCTCTACCTACCCCTCTACAGGGTATCGGGTGTGACATAAACAGCTAGTAGATAGGTATTTACGTATAAATAATCTATTAAATATGCTTTTTGAGTTATTGACAATAAAGCCATGGGTATATAAAACCTACGTTCTATGCTATCATAGTTATTTAACATTCTATGTACGATGTAAGATACATATACATTCCCGTCCTGCCATTAGGTAAAATCCTAACCTAACTCTACATACACCTCTGTACTATTGTATTGTATATGTAGCATTATATTCTTACCAATAACTCACACCACTCGACGTATAATTAAAAAAGAAATGTCATCACGGCGGCCGAGTTTGCGTCACTTTTACATAACTTTTTATGTCACCGAAGTAGGTTGTTGGTTATTTTAATTATGTCTTAACGAGTGGCGGTCGCGTAATACTGGCCTGGTTTGACCACGATTAAGGGTTAGCGTTTCCTGGTATATACTCAGTAACTAGGCTCGTGCTAGTCGACTGTTTGCAAGTCGATTTGTCCGCCATCTTTTATTCTATTAATCATTTGACAACCTCCGCGCGAACATTAAACAACCTGGGGAATTAGTTCACTAATGGTTGTAGCACAAACGCAGTGCAATATCAAATCAGTAATAGTGTGAAGTTGGCAGTACATGATCAAAAGTGTCAATTTTTACCATTGAAATCGGGAAAAGTGTCAAATTTCGCTAAAAATAGGGCGATGTGTGTTCAAATCCCGCTTGAGCATGTACCAATGGAAATGAAGTTTAATAAATTTCTATGTACAGTTCCGTAATACAAATACATTTACGGTGAGGAAAAACATTGTTAGGAAACCTACCTGTTCCCCGAACAGGTAATAAATAGTCAGTGCTTGTAAATGGCGACATGACTTACCAGACTCTCAGGTCAACACGTGGGTTAGAGGTGTCCATAGAATTACTACCTTCGCAATTGCGGAGATGGTCACCCTAACCTCAGACTACCCCGCAAGTGTTAATGGTCGTGAACGCGTTTGTCTTTGAAGCTTTTAGGTAGCTATATACCATTTCTCATCCACCTTTCCACTAAGCACGCGCTATTCATTTATAATCACTAAAGCATTATAACGCAGCGCATTCAACCGTGTCACTAAAATGATTCTTAGCAATAATAGTAACAACAAGTGGGTCATTCATTGGCGGACCGTGAAAAGCAGAAATGACTATTAAATAGTCTGTTCTTTGTAGCTATAGTTTGCGTAGACATACATATATTCACGCCTATACGTCCCTAAGGTGATAGGCAGACTATAGACTAACCTAACTTGACAAATCTCTCTTGCTTTATACACGTAAAAGAACAAGTATAATAAGTATTAAATACGACGCGACTGAAGGAGTAGGATTGGATAGAATCTATTGCAGTATGGGCTAACAACCCGTCATCAATATTCTACATCAAATCCATCACGACCGTGGTATATATCTCAGTCAACGCCGAAAAGGATTAAAGTACGTGAACATATGTTTTTATTACAAGATAAGTTTACTATGTATAGTACGTATTAGTAACTATAGTATGTTATAGTAAATGTATAAAGAATGATGCTATCAATGATATAATTTCTACTATTATAGTGATAAATACTACTTTACTACTACTATATACTTACTATATTTATATGCTTAATTTTATTGTAATACTATGTTCAACTGCGATCATTTAAATATTACTATAGTGTAAACTTAGATGTATATCTATGAAATTAATACAAATATCTGTTTTAATCTTTTTTTATCTAATCATTAGGTACTTAATCTATCATCTAAAACTCATTAGGTACAAAACTATAACAAAACTTTTTCAACAACCTTTTTACACTAATTAAAAAGATCGAAAAACACATACGCAATCGAAAATTGTGTCTTGCATTATTCAGCAGGGCATCGAAGGCTTCTCGAGGTAACATTCCCGTTTTCTCTGAGTAAACAAACACAATAATTAATACCTGCGCGCGGCTGAAACGCAACACTCTTGGCTTTAAAACTAAACTACACCAAACGTCAAAAAAAAACTCAGTAAAAAAATTGTAAACACACTACGGGAAACGTTTTTGATAAGAGAGTATTTTACTAAAAGTTTGATTTAGAAATATACAAATTCACAGTAATAACGAAAAATGTAATTAAACCGTTATAAAATCACCAATATTTGTTAGAATTTTACAAAAAGAAACAAAGTTAAAGGAAAAACTCAGTAAAAAGCTTTTATTTCACTACAATTTCGGCTAATACACCATATTGGGTGCTGTCAGATCACGAACTGATGAAAAAATGGCGACTCGTGAAATTATTGTTGGTGTAATTCGAACGAAAACATTTTAGCTGCTTTTGTTTTGCCTCGAAAATCATTGTGAAGCGGAGGCCATCTTATAATGGTTTGGTTTTACATGTAATGGCGATTTCCGTTTGTTATTCAGAGAATAAAAACCAATTATTGTTAGATTTTCTAAATTGGTGTATCCGATTTTCACAAAAATGTATAAATAACTGGATTATATAATTTTTTTCTTTCTTTTTAAAACTTTGAATCGCTCTCCTGTAAAGTTGCGAAATGGCATAAGCAAGATAGCCTTTCCACCGTCGATATAACCAACGACCAGACTGGAAAGCAGTAGAAACCAAATATTGTTTGTATCATATCAACAACACGTGAGCGAATAAAGTAATTTGATTTGATGTATCCAAAAGAAGTAATAAACGTGTACCAATAAAGAAAAAGTATATCTTAACACAATCTATCTAGATACTTCCACTAACATCATATCCAATTCCAAAAACATTCCCAAGTTTCACGAAAAATCATTTTTCCGAACTGCACACATAAAAATCTCTCATTACCAATCGCAACCAGCTTACCTGACCCATACTACCCAACATTTTGTATTGAACCATAGCTCAATTAAAACTGGTGCTAACAGCGTATAGTTTACAAAATTTTACCTATTGTTAATCGCTTGTTTATGCGGTTGCCATAACAACCGTGCACAATGTCGCATCAAATCAAAATGGGGGAATATTCATGACTAACTTTGCCCGCGACTCCGTCTGAGTGGGAAAGTTATTTTAAGCATTATTTATCTAGAAAAATTACTTATTTTGTTAGATGTTCTTAATTATATACATACACATCACGCCTGATTCCCTGTAAAGAGGTCGGCGGAAATCACAGATCCCCTTTTATCCCGATCCTGACAGACCTCTTTTGTTTCATTGTCACTCATACACACTCGGTAGTTATAGGTACTTCTAACGTCACCCTTTTTCAATATGGCGTCTAACGGACTGTCATGTCTTATTGTTCCTAAATGCGGACGAAAAAACAATTATCTTAAAAAATAATTGTCAATTTCCATTGATTCTTGTCTCCTAAAGGTGTTGCAACGTGATATAGCCTAAAATGTTCCTTTTTTAATAAATGCTCTATCCAACACAAGAATTTTTCAATTCAAACCAGTACTTCCTGATATTAACGCGTTCAAACAAACATACTCTTCAGCTTTATAATATTAGTATAGATTTAACAACACGACTTTTCTCTATAGAAGTGTAGGCAGAGATCACGGATACACACTTTTCTCGATCCTGGCTTATCACTTTCGTCTATGAATCCATATACCTCCTCATACACACTCGACGGTTATAGTCACTTCTAATGTCACCTATTTTTGGTATGTCATTTATTATTGCGTCATACATCTTATTAGGATGCCTGTAATGATTTTAAATGATCATTCATAGATGAAGTATGTATATGTAACTAGATGTGACTTCAGAGATATGACTGGCCTAATGGGAATCCGTGATCTCTGTCTACCCCTCTATAGGGATACGGGCGTGATGTGTATTATGTCCAAAAACAAAACAGACGCGTTCACGACCATTAACCCTTACGGGGTAGTCAGAGGTTCAGGTGTCCATCTCCGGAATTGTGTATGTATGTCTATCTCGTATATGTTTGTTGAACCATAATGATAAAGATAAAATTCATGTCCTATGCTACTATGGGACTTACCTAATACTAACTAGCTACCAAACTTTTAAACACGTTGTAGTAGACACCTAAAAGAACAGGATTAAATGCTAATAGATTGCATTTAATCCTGTTCTTTTAGGTGTCTGCTATATGTAGCCATATATGTATTTATCTATATAATATGTATATATTTCTTAAATATGTGTTGTCTAGTACCCTTAACACAAGTCTTAAATGTACTTAGCAAGGGGCTAGTTCAATTGGTGTAATAATGTCCAAATATTATTATTATTAATTGATCGAAATTAACATTAGTTACCGTAACGAAATGAATTTTGTACGGAAATGGTTAAGTCCATTTTAACGCTTTTACTTTTGTTACAAGTACAAGTATTTGTTGAATAATACTTGTACAGTGACATTGAGGTGTTGTAAGAGGTTGCTAAGAGATTTGAGGTAGTTAAGGTAGCTGCTTTCACGCCTTTTGATCTTGTTAGGGGTGTACAAAACCTCGGTATCACTACATAGTATAAAACAAAGTCGCTTTCTTTGTTCCTATGTTCCTTTATATGCTTAAATCTTTGAAACAACGCAACGGATTTTTATTCGGTTTTGTTTTAATAGAGTAATTCAAGAGGAAGGTTTATATGTATAATAACATCCATTTAATAGTAGAGTAGGCTATATATTTTATACCCGTGCGAAGCCGAAGCGGGTCACTA
Organism: Leucoptera coffeella; assembly: GCA_030578115.1. Lineage (NCBI taxonomy): Eukaryota > Metazoa > Arthropoda > Insecta > Lepidoptera > Lyonetiidae > Leucoptera > Leucoptera coffeella. The sequence goes on from JAMBLF010000880.1 coordinate 12,381, forward strand.
GTATACATCTACAAAACTCTTCATACACACTATTTCTGTCTATTATTTGGGCTATTATAAGTAGCGTGTGTGTATATGTTCAAAAGATACGATCTAGGTCAACCAAGGTTGGTATAAAATGTTTTGTTAGAGGTGTAATGGGCCGTGACGTGAACATACGATCAATGTTGAGATAGTCGTACAAAGTAATCATATAGCAGGATAATACAACTATTTACCAAGCACAGTAATATTATAATATACAATGACATACATACATCGCTAAAATAGAGTAGACAGAGATCACGAATCCATATTTACTGAGATTCATAAAGAATATAAAATATTCTTTATGTCAATCTACTATCATTCATCCGCATAACATATGTAACGGAGTGGTTAACGATTAATAACATCAAACCGAATAATAATTGACAGAATCTCAGTAAATATGGATTCGTGATCTCTAACTACCCTTTTTTAGCGTCATATGTATGTATGTGTATATTATAGATGTGGGTGAGGTGGAAAGGCGGTTACGTAGGGGCCGGCCCAATAAGACATATGACAGTCAGATAGACGCTATACACAGTAAAAGCTAAAACTCAAATGTTTTCGTTCAAAAAAGTTAACACATTTGTCTGACACTGGTTGTCTCTTAGCATGAAACTCTACCGTTGGTTCGGAAGCCCTGGCTCGGAGAAGAACCAACAATAAACTTCATGGATACAACCATCCTGTATAACAACTAATACATACATACACAATCACGTACTATAATCCCTTTCGGGGTGGCCAGAACCTTGAAGACGATTCTATTTCAAAGGTTACTTTTTTGAAAACTACTTGTTCCCCGAACAGGTAATAGTAAGTACTTATAAATGGCGACACGGCTTACCACCAGTCACATTGAGTACTGACTATCTGCTCAACACGTGGGTTCGAAGTGGCCATAGAATTACTACAATTGCTAAGATTAACACCCGAATCTCTGACTACCCCGAATAGGTTAATAGTCGTGAAAGCGCCTTTATCTTCGTAAATAATGGTAATAACATATTGGCAACAGGTTGCTAGTCCATAACCTCACAGATTCCATTGACCCCTTATCCCTTAGTCACATCTAAGACCTTTAAAGTAGCTGATAACATTACTTAAATCCCAGAGTCAATGACGCATTCACGGGGTGAAAAAACCTTGGGCAGGTGTTTGTAGGAATGTTGTATGAGCTAAAGACGTGAGTACAATATTATTATGAGAGGCAACGATCTCTACCACGAACCACGAACAAAATAATATAAAGAGGACCCGGCGTAAGGAGCGGTCCCCGTTACGCAGTGCGGAGTCCAAATGGCGTGTTTTAATTAGTGCGGAGTCTAAAAATGTGTAGTAGAAAAAAGATACCTAATTTGATTGGCCGATGCCGTGTTTTGATTGGTTGTAATATCCCCCCTCCATCACGCGTACCTCGTTTCAACCCGCGTAATGCCACGCTAGTTTCCATACAAATATTGCGTAAGGCCCACTCCTCTTATTAATTATTCCATGATCTCTACCATACATTGACGACCTCCGTGGCCCGATCGGTTAGCCACCTGAACGCTAATCGTGATGTCCCGGGTTCTATTCCCGGTGGAGGCAGAGTTTACTACGCTTTTCTCCTGCTTTCTAGTCTGGTCGTTGATTATGTATGATATATATATATATGTAATTATCTATATAAGAAGTATATATTTCTTGAATATACGTTGACTAGTACCCTTAACACAAGTCTTTAATGAACTTACCAAGGGGCTTGTTTAATTGGTGTAGTAATGTCCAAATATTATAATTATGGAGTCCCATTTTTTGTACACATAGTTTAAAGAAAAACACAAAAACCTGCTTTAAAAACTAGTATTTAAAAGAGACGGCGATAATAAATTCTATGAAACCCGTTTCTAATCAAGGAAATAAATAAATATAAATTTGAGCCGAAATTTTTATGAAATATGACTCTTAGGAACCGGTTAACGATGAATTAAAAACAAGCCTAGACATTATGACCTTTGGAATGAGGCTTCGATTTACATACACACATTCATACAAACAACTTCGTTTCCCTTTAGAGGGGTAGACAGTTTAAGGTTCTACATTTTCCTGACAAATTTTCCTGTTCCCAGTTAGTGCTTGTAAATGGCAACATGGCTGACCACCTGTCACATTGAGTACTAACTATCTGGTTAACACGTGGGTTCGAGGTGACCATAGAATTACTTCCTTTGCAATTGCGGAGATGGACACCTGAACCTCTGACTACCCCGTAAGGGTTAATGGTCGTGAACGCGTACGTACGTACGAATTTTCCTGACAAAGCACTTATGTTTCATTGACATCCAATATGGTACAAAGTTGGCAGGTATGAAATTTAGGATATTAATGAATATAAAAATAATATGAGAAATATTGAGAAAGGGTGACGTTAGAAGTACCTATAACCACCGTGTGTGTATGAGGAGGTGTATGTACTTATCTCAATGAAACGAAGAATCAAGCGGTTAACATAAAGCAACAAAAATAGAAATCTATGATATACCTTACAGCAGACATGAGCCCAAGTCTACTAATCCGTTTTAACATAATCGTAGTTCAATAACACTTTATTAATAGTGTAAAGTAGTGTAGTACATTAACAGAAATGTCACATTTCACCATTGACGACTGCAAAACTGTCAAAATTCGCTTTGAAAATGTCGAAATATGTCACTTTTGCTATTAACTTAACAACTTCACACCGTTACTAAACTTATATTGAACTGATATTTTGCAATAACCAATAGTAGATTTGGCCCCAGGTGTAAATGTGTATACATACATATACATCACGCCTGATTTCCTGTAGAGATCACGGATCCCCATTTGTCCCGATCCTGACAGACCACTTTCGCTTCATTGACACTCATATATCTTTTCATACATACTCGGCGGTTATAGGTACTCCTAACGTCACGTCGTGATTTGTAAATATGTATGGTAACTCATGTATGTATGTATGTACAACATCGCTGATTCTAAGTAACCTTGGCCATTTATTTGTTTTCGTCTCCATCTCACGTAGCATTTTAAAATACGTGTTTTTCTATAGTGACGTCACAACTATTTATCTAAAATGGAACTTTAAGATGTTTTTAATGTGTTTGTCTGTTTGCTTTTGCTTGTTTTACATTTCCTTAGACGCGACTAAGGGTTTTGGGGTACAAGGGTATGACCTTAGTGTCAAAAAGTACAAAAAAATTACTAAAATAGTTTGAAAAAAAATATGGAAAAGATTTTATTTGTATGAAGAACTGAGAAAGATATTATGTTAAGGTGATTTGGGTACATGAGGCGGACGGATGAAAGGAGGGTTACGAAATTAATCTATAAAGCCAAAGTGGAAGATAGAGTTGGACGGGGTAGGCCGCGTAGAACTTATACAGATCAAATTGGAGACAATCTTCTCAAGGCGGGTGTAGCCTGAAGATCACATAAGCATGTAAGAGAAGGTTAATGGGTCTGAGTGAAGCAAGGGAGATTTGTCAGGATTCAAGGCGGTTAATAGTCTCTGCCTATACCATTAGGCAAGTAAAGGTATGAATATGTATAAAAAAAGGCGGGAAATAGCTAGTTATTCCTCTAATCGAAACAACTGACAATCGAACCATATGTGACGTCATCAAACTCCATTGTTTCATTAATGAAGTGATTACAAGAACCAACTACTAAAACATCGTTGTAGTATGCTTACGTATATAATCGTGATGGTGTGGGACAGAACTTTGGTATAAACTTAAGTCAGTTACAGTCAACGCTAAAAATGTAGTCCCAGTAACTTTTTATAAGGTTTATTTTATAATTTAAAAAGACAATATGTTTCATTTCGAAGCACGCGAACGTATAGTGGCCATGACAATGCATAGTGGCGCCAGTTTTAAAATCTAAAATATTGTCTTTTGTTCTTATAAACGTAAACCTTATAAAAAGTTACTGGGACTGCACTTTTAGCGCTGACTGTACATGCAAACACAGCAGCACGTTTTTCTATTGAAGTGTAGGTAGGAATTATAAATACAAAGTTTCATAACCCTGGCAATACACATTCGCTTCATTGACATCCATACACTTCGTCAATCATATGAAATGAAAATATTTTTATTCAAAATAAGAATCATAGAATCACTTATTGAAAAAAAAACATTTTTATAAAAAAATATGTCAATAATATAAACTAATTCTTAAAATAAATACATACTATATGTTAATAGGATATTAAATTTTGTAGCTTATTTCTGTAAAAAGGGATTAAAAGACGTGAATAAATTTAAAATATATATATTTGTATGTATTACATCATTATTCGTATCCGAAGAAATTTCTTTCACCGAGTATCATTCTTCCCCAAAGGCATTCAATGTTATCTCTAATTATTTATTATTAAATAATTTTGATATATGACGGGTGTACGTAGTGAAGAACAGAAGAGCATGTATGAGAAGGTTAATGGGTGTGAGTGAAGCAAGAGATTTGTCACCCGTTCCCGGTGGCGATCGAGTCTTGACCTATCCCGTTGGGGACGTAGAGACGTTGTTATTACTACATAGTATAAAACAAAGTAGCTTTCTCTGTCCCTATGTCCCTTTGTATGCTTAAATCTTTAAAACTATGCAACGGATTTTGATGCGGTTTTTTTAATACATAGAGTGATTCAAGAGAAAGGTTTATATGAATAATAACATCCATTAAATAGTGGAGTAGGCTATATATTTTATACCCGTGCGAAGCCGGAGCGGGTCACTAGTATGTCATCAAGCGTGTATCATATGCTTTTACTAACCCTAATAACTTCCATAGCAACACATAATAAAGAAAGGTAGCTAGTCAGCGGTCTCCGCGTCCCCAACCTTGAGATATCATGAGAACAAATGGTGCCAGACGTGTCAACACACGCCTTTTGCAACTCGGCCAGAGCACGTTCACTCGATAACTGAACGACACACTTAGAGAGGTCGGATTTTGTAGGACCGATTATCGGAGAGCTTAAAAAATAAGAGCGGTTAAATCTGTTAATATTTAAACATGTCAAGATAGACAGGGGTTTATTCCACTTCATAGATACACAAAAACGTTAATGTCATTTAATTACTTTCGGGGTTGATACATAAATTCAACTTGGTTATAGCATTCAAATGGATATTGTCATGGCATTTATATGGAACATTGTTGACAAGTTGCTAGCCTATCACACAATAAATAGCATTTACTTCTAGTCCTTTAGTCGCCTTTTAAGAAATCCCAGGAATAACGGCAGCTAGATAGCTTTCCTATACTATATAATATATTGATGAAATATGTTATTACATAAGTAGTTAATCGAATTTCTTAGTTTCTACATATGCAACCAATCGATATACAGCGTTTACTTTTTTGTCAGACTTATCGTACTTCTAATTTTAACCATTCAAACCAACACATTCTAATAATCTGCTACCAAAAGTCGGTCACGGATTATCGGGCGTGTGCAAGCGTACTTTACGCAGTGCGTGTCGCAAGGCTTTGTTGGTATTCTACTGGGTTGGAAATAGCTGTCTTTCTTGCTTCAGTTAGCTTTTTGAATGGGTGTGGTAATAGGTATTGGATGGGATAGATATAATAATAATATTTGGGACACTTACGCCAATTGAACTAGCCCCTTGGACTAACTTGGACTGAACATTTAAGACTTGTGTTCAGGGTACTAATCAACGAAAATTTAACATTTTTAACTCATGAGAGATAGGTATATTAATAATTTCGTGCTGGGATACGGTTGACTCAATCGAAACATTACCCAAATAAAAAATAATAGAAGAACTATTGGTTAAGCGTCAACAACTTTATTGAAAAATTTGGAAAATCAAGTAATTCTTTAAATTTAAATGACACTGGCATTGCTATTTTACTATACATTTTATAATTAAACATTTGTAAACGGGCCTACAGTATTATGTTTGTAAGTACTACGTCTAACCATTCATAATACAATACCATACCTAACTTCTACACTCAAATATGGTAATAGTCAGTGCTAGTAAATGTCGAAACGGCGTACCATCTACCACATTGAGCATTGACTGGTCAACACATAGATTCGAAGTTTCATCCCAACTTTTAACCGTTTATTTTTGAGACATGGCTTATCACCTGCCACATTGAGTACTAACTATCTGGTCAATATGAGCGTTCGACGTGGCCATAGAATTACCGTGATTGCGGAGATGGACACCCAAATCTGAGGCTTTACTCCGCTAATGCTTTTTGCAAAATAACAGTTGAATATCAGATCAGTAATAGTGTGTGGTCGGGCATTAGCAGGTTTAAGTAAATTTGACACTTATGCCGATTTCAATGATGAAATTTGACACTTTAGGTATTCCACTACCAACTTCACACTATTACTGATCTGATATTGAACTGCGTTTGTGCTAAAACGCATTAGTGGACTAAGGCTCCGTCTGTTTTTTTGTACCTAACTACACTTTCGATTCAAAGCAACCTTACTAGAAACAAAAGGTTCTATTAGTCCAGTTCACACGAGTTTAAAATATAGTTTTCGTAACACTTAAGTTTTAGGAAGTGTACTAAACTACTTGGTAACACGCGATAGTTTCATCTTAAGATACACAAAAGACTAAATAGATACAAATGGACACGCGAATTTTTATCTACTTAAATATACATTCACGTCCTTTAATCCCTTTCGGGGTGGAATAAACCTTTGAGACATAAAAACATCTCCTTGGTTATTTATATTGAGTTGTGTGATGTTGTATAAACTATTGGTGACAGGTAGCTAACCTATCTCCCAATAGACTTATTGACCCCTATTCCTTTTGTCGGCTTTTACGTTTTACCGGGACGAACGGCAGCTAGTTAGTATTCTTTTTCTTTCCCGCTAACGAGGGACGAATCTCTATCTACTTCGCAACGAATAAAGGTAAACTTAATATTTTAATATTTTACATCATTTAACCAGTCCCTTGGTAAGTTTTTCTAAGACTTATGTTAAGGGAACTAGTCAACGTATATTTAAGAAATACATGCTTATTAAAGATAGATAAATACATAATATATTGCACATATAATCAACAAGCAGACAGGAAAGCAGAAGTTCTTAACTCTGCCTCCTTCAGGAATCGAACCCTCACGATTAGCGTTCAAATGCTTAACCGATCGTGCCACGGATGTCATCAATATGTATGTATGTTTATAGACTTTTATTCAAATTATCAATGACATGTAATTTGTAAGTAGATAGTTCAGTACATTCCAATCGTAACCATTCACCAAAATACTTCTTATCAAGGACATATTCATATAAACACACTTAACCAAACATAAGCATAATTGGCAATTTTAACAGGTGGTTTTGGCTTGTTTTAAATGTACATACATAATATCATTTACATGAGTTTAATACATAACATTACCTTCTTTTTTGATTAACTACCTTTCTTTCCGGCGTGTAATATTAACTGACTATTTATTGGGTGTGTGGATATTTATGAAGTGACTATTTGGGTGATAGATTAGTTACCATAAACCAATAGTCACAACTGTGATAGTTATGCTAAAGGTGATTAGGAACAGCACTGTCTTTGAGGCTTTATTCATTTTCAAAAGATGAAAGCTCTTGGGTGTGAATAAGTTAAAAATATGGCTTCGCTTGTGAAGTAGGTACGTGATTTTGGCAGAATCGTTGCTACTCCAGCCATAAACAGAAAACAGTGTCAATAGCAAAAAAATAAATTGCAAGTACCATTAGAATTTAATTAAATACTTTAATCTTGTCGTTTTAATGTGTCTTATTTCTGTTTTGTTATTCAGGTTAGGTTTCGATTAAGTATAACGTTCTCCTGCACGAAATTATTAATATAGATCATAGACTCAATTACTAATGTAGAAAAAAAAATAACTAGGAATTCTAAGGCTTGAATTAGCACTCACGTCACTATAAAACTATTTTAGCCCATTCAAAGTCCACATCTCACTTGATAGCTAGCACCCAACGTGACAGGTATAGAATTGATATTATTTTCATACTATTTGCTTACATTAACGCATTTACGTATTAATGACGTCATTTCAACGACAAGACAGGTAACTATTTGCTAGGGAAAACCAAACACGTTTTCGGTACAAGATTCCACTCTCATGAATTGATAAACAAGATTAAGCAGCGTTGGGTTTGGACTAGTTATGGATGGGCGACCTAATGATATTGATCATCATCTGAAGTAATCCACTGTAGGATATAGGCCTCCCCCAAATGACACCACTTCTCCCTGTCAGTGGCCGTTTGCATCCATTCGATGTTGCCAACCTGCGCAGGTCGTTTTCTCCTCTCATCACTTAAGATGGTAGTAATTTTACGGCCGCCACGAACCCACGTGTTAACCAGATAGTCAGTACGCAATGTGACAGGTAAGCCGTGTCGTCATTTACAAGCACTAACCTCTGACTTTGCCTAATGGAATGTTCGCGTTAGTGTTTTGTTGTTCTATGTATTAATAGTTTTGTTATGCATATGAATAGATAATAATCAGTAATCATAGGAATAATTTAGTGAAAAGTGACCTTGGAATAGACAAAAGCCTTTCAGAATACCAAATGTAACGGCAGGCTTCACGACAAAATTTTTGAAGCAATTAATTCGTCAATGTCATACGAGTATATTGTCAGCATTAAAAAATAAATCAAACAAATGCGATAGCTTTGTTTCAACGGTTTTCGTTCGACCACTAAAGTTAAGCAACTCAGGCGTGGGCATTGGATGGGTGACCATTTAGAAGGTCCATGATCTGTTTAATTCGGTTAAAGAATACATACATAAGCGTTCACGATTATTAAACCTTGCGGGGTAGTCAGAGGTTTAGCATTCCACTTCCGTAATAAATTTTTGGATATAATTGAACAACGTAGATATAATATCTGTATATAGGAAATAATTGCAAAGCAACTAAGTACAATGAATGTACAGTATGAAATGCTTGTATAGCAATTCCATCAGAAGCTCATCTAAAATGAGACTAAGGACATATCGTCTCCGAGGTTCTATCCATCTTAAAGGAATTAAGCGACGTAATTTTCAAAACACTAATGGAAATTGTGATGTCTGAATTATAGTATGACACCCCCAATTAATCAAAATATTACTAAATATTAAATATATTGAAAATACCTATTCATTAATCAATACAAACTATAATCATATACTACCATATTCTACCGTACCTAATTTATATTAATCAATACTATGTCATGTAATACTAATTCAATTTTCTCTAATCACAAAGTATATACGAGTAATAACAATTTATTTTACTACTCCTACGGTAGTATTTACGAACTAAATATTCTACCATTCTACAATAGTATTTAATCATTTATTAATTTCGACCATAATCAACAATTTAAACTGCCATATCAACCATAGTCTGCTAAATACGGCAAAAACTACCATAGTAGCATTTTCAACAAGCTACCATGTTCTACCATTCTACCGTAGAATCTCTAGAACATACTTCCGCCTGTCTTCGGCGCTTCAGGAACATATTTCGGGGGATCCTGTGGTTGATACTGCATCGCCCTTAGTGTTCCCGGCCAGCTCGCTTACATTCGTTTGAGACATGTTCACAGTTCTATTGCGAACAAAATGGGGATTAATAATAATAATAATCTTTATTAACCAAAAAATCTCTTATTTAAACTTGTTACATACACATTGATTTACATAGTCAATATTATACAGTCATACATTTTGTAACCATCCTATCCTATCCACTATTTGTTCATTTTGCAATCACTCGTCACATTGATTTGTTCAAGAACCACTTACTAAGGCCTCGTTCACAATGAAACTGCGAAAGTTGCGACAAAAAAACGCTAATATTTGCCAATATATGTTCGTTTTAGACCTGACTACCCCACTGTAGCGACGGACTAGCAATCTGCCAGCAATATTCCATATTATTTATCGCAACCCCGATAGTAATTCGAAAGTTATTGTATTATAAACATACATAAAACGTATTATAAAAAAAACATACAAAGAAACTTCGAAAGCAAAAAAAAAGTCCAAGAGTGGAGACCGCGTCTCAGTGAACGTAGTGTGGGGCGCCCCCCGGCAAGGTGGGAAGACGACCTGCGCAGGTTGGCCGGCATCGAATGGATGCGAACGGCCACTGACAGGGAGAAGTGGCGTCATTTGGGGGAGGCCTATGTCCAACAGTGTATTACTACAGACTGATAATGATGAAAGAAACTTCGAGACAAACATATAGTATTATCTTATTATTGTAATATTATTCTAGTCCTGTGCTACTAACTAGCTGCCGTTCTTCCCGGCATGTCGTAGTAAATGGACTAGCAACCTGTCACCAATGTTCCAATATCCAATCAACCACAATATTCACGCTCATTCATTAATAGATTCCATTGTCTCTTACTTATAGTTACATACAATCACAATCAGATATTATAAGACATATGACAGTCAAATAGATGCTATATTGAAAAAGGGTGACGTTAGGAGTACCTATAACCGCCGAGTGTTTATGAGACGATGTATGAGCTTCAATGAAGCGAAAGTGGTCAGTCAGGATCGGGACAAATGGGATCCATGATTTCTACAGGGAATAAGGCGTGTGAATGTACTTTGTATGTATTACAATCCGATACGAAAGGTAGCTAGTTAGCATGTATATAAATCCCATATTTAAGCATCAAGTGTATGCCCATACATATTACTGCAACGGCGATTTCGTCAAAACCTTTCTCATAGCAAAGGTCATTGCGTCGAATCTTACAAAGGCCCAAAACAAAAATCCAAGGTCCCAAGATGGTCTTGCAAAAATAAAAACACTCGAAACTAATGGTTTGGCGCGGTTTTGTTTAGTTGGGCAATAAGTGTGTTTAATGGCTGTATGGTAATCGATTTGTAATATACATACGCTTCACGACTTGTGTATACCAAAATAATAATGAAGGTATCTATCGCAATATGACCCGGTCTCATATAGTAAATAAAATGAAATTTCGATCATGTTAGGTATGGGTCACTCGAAGCCCGCGTTTCACTAGATAGGCAGCATTCAACGTGATAGGTAGTCAACCGTATCGCCGTATATAGGCACTGGCTGCTACCTATCCCAAGGGATAGGCTGGTTTCTTCACGATGTTTTCCCTCACCGTTAGAGACAGTAAATTTTTCATTCTTTCATTGGTCATACCAGAGCTGGGATTCGAATCTAGAACCTTCCTTATAAGAAGTCAGAGGTCTTACCCACTTAACTACAGCCGTTTTATAATATATGTACAAATAAATAGAAAAATATGTGTTTGAATCTTTTGTATAAAAACAATAGTTAAATACACTCTTTGTTAACACTTTTAAATTTATTTTGTTGTATAATGTATCTATTTGAATGTTAGCAAAAAGACAATAACTTTCGCGACCATTAACCTTGCGGGGTATTCAGAGGTTCGTGTGCTCATCTCCGAAATTGCGATTATATATATGGTCACCTTGAACACAGGTGCTTAACGCTTTTTGCAAAATCGCAGTTCAATATCACTTCAGTGACGGTGTAAAGTTGTGCAATTTCAAACTTTTGCTTGACCATCGTGCATTATATGAAACATTGGTGACAGGTTGCTAGCCTATCACTCAACAGATTGCATTGACCCCTAATCCCTTAGTCGTCTCCAACGTTTCATCACGATGTTTTCCCTCACCGTAGTATTCCATGCATTTCGCAAATGTATTTTTATTACGAAAATGTACATAGAAATTCATTAAAATTCATTTCCATTGGTACATCTTCAAGCGAGATTTGAACCCTGTACCCACTGATACATAGTCAAGCCCCAAACAACTGAGCTACGGCGAATTTCAACGGCATCAATTCTACCTTCATACTTTAAAATAGTTACCACTTTCCCATCAATGACACTCATACACCACCTCATACACACTCGGCGGTTATAGGTGCTTCTTATTAAACTATATGTATGATTAATAACTACCGGGACTTATCGCGTAAGTTTTTATATATTAAAATTACTTTTATTAACCCGATGTTTCGGCTAAGTTGCAGCAGCCATGGTTACGGACAGAAATGGGTTAATAAAGGTAATTTTATTATATAAAAACTTACGCGATAAGTCCCGTTAGTTAATAATCACGAGTATAAATCGCGAATCTCTTAAAGCTATAACTATACGTATATTTTAACCTCTAGTTGATTTCGTCGTTCACCGACCACTAGAAACTTGACACGAAACAGGTTTTCGCATAGATAGGCGACAGAGATATTGTGTTTAACTGTTTTAATAACCCCGTCCTACTAGTTAGTCGGAGAGTTTTAAAAAGTTTGTCCTCAAAACAATCAGCGTATTTGCAAAACGAAATTCCCGTGTTGAATATTCAAATAAAGTTATAATATGTATGTGCGTAGTGCGTACATATATTGATATATTAAAGCCCAAAATTTAGCTTAAGCGAGATAGGCGACTATCGATCGCCACCTGGAACGATCCTGACAAATCTCTCTTGCTTCACTCAGTCATTAACCTTCTTATAAATGATCTTCTATTATACAAGCTACTAATAGTAAGACAAATCATATACGATACTTCTATGCATGATATAGAGCCATGGAAATCCCTATGTTAGTTAACAATTAACATTCATGAATATACGACGATATACAATTGTTTTTGGAAACAGAACTTTGAAGACAGTCGTCTACTCGTATGGTGCGTCAACAAAGTCTGCAGCTCAGTGAAAGTTGAAAATACAAATTATTTTCGGCTGAATTTAAAACATATTTAGTCAAGTTTGATGACAAACTGGCTAAATATGTTCGCTTTGGGATAAGATTTGGATCCTCAACTGAAACGAACCGAAGAACAAGGAAGAGAAGAATTGGAGCTTCGATTTCGTTTTTCTTCGGTTGTAGCGGCTGGCGGCGTTGGTGTAACCATGGCGATGGAAAAAAAAGAAGTTCAAACGCCGTGGCATCAGTGTTTGTACTTCAGCCGACATAACCTTAGTAACGAATGGCTTATTAAAGAATTCAAGAAAAAACCTTTGAAGACATATGGTCAATCTTGTGTTAGATATTAAAACGACTCCTCATTTGCATTGACAGTTTCCTAGCCTATAGACTAGACCTAAAAGAATAGGAAAGGCAGCTAATCACTCCATTTGAGTCCCAAACCAGCACGGCGTTCGTATCAAAGACCGCTCGTAATCCAAGTGAGAGCGGAAGAATGTTCAGAATGTGATCTACGAGAGTACGTGACCATTTCTTATAACAAACATGTAGTGTTCGGATTGTCTTGCAATTAATAGTTGTGCCCCGCGACTGTTTGAGTGGAATATTTATTTTGGACATTCATGTAGGAAAAATCACTTTAATTTGGTTCAAATGTTCCGAAACAACTAGTACCTAACACAAAATTTTCATAGATTTTTTTACATTTTCATCATTGAAATAGCTTTATCTACTAAGATTTTTTCAATTCAATGCAGTGCTTCCAGATATTAGTACCTTTATAATAACAATATACATGTATACCTTATAGTTTTTATTATAATTATTTATTCAACAATATTAACAAAATATTGATGCTAAAAATTGATTTATGAGGTACTGTATCTCTAAGGTCACTCCGAAAAGTATTATAGGATGAGAATTTGATGAAAAGCCAGAATTCAAACACTTTCACACCATAACTAAGTGCTTGCTAGTTAATTGAATGTTTACGTATCGACTAATTAGTATTAACAGACTTTATGTTGATGTTTAAAAAAACAATCTTAAATCACATTCATAAACATATTATAACGACTTTTATGATTTATTTACACTAATCTACGAGCCAAAATTGCAAAAATATTTTTTTTTCGAAAGCCTTCTCTAATTTATCAAAAAAAAACTATTTTCGAAAAAACGAAATAGACTCAAAAAGAAAACTCGAAACCGCGCCGCGATCTAAATAACAAATATCATAACAGTAACCAATATCTCGATAAAAACTTTGCAAAACACTCTCTATGTGTATAACGGTAAAGCTTAATTTTGAGGTCAAGAACCCTGCAAAATGAATCTATTTTGCAATCGGACTAAATGCATAAACACTGCCATTTTCTCATTGCAAAATATTAGTTGTGTCGCAAATAGGATGCTAACTAGCTGCCGTTCTTCTCGACTAAGGGACTGAGGGTTAATGGAATCTATTCGGCGATCGGCTAGCAACTTTTGACGATGCAATGTTCCATATGACATAACAACACCAATTTTCATGCGAAAAAGTGACCTAGGAGATATTTTGAATGGAATCTATTGAGGAATGGGTTGGTAACCTGTCAGAAATGTTCCATATTAGCTCCATCACAACCGTACGAACATACTTAAGCAAAAAATACTAAGACATATATATAAGAATATTACACTATAAGGTAATATGTCATCAATGTTCTGTCCAACATGAAAGTAATTAAAGGAATTGAATGTCTATATATGTATGTATGTAACAAATGCATATTGCAAAATTTCCATCTCGCTCACGTTTACGTTTAAATGTTGCGTCAGAAAGAGAACACTATACTCTTACGATCAGGATGCTAAAATATGTAGGCTTTGTTTCTCAATCATTACTGAGCAAAGACTTAACTTTCAAGTTATGCTGCATTTATGTTTGTATGTTTGCTTATAACTTTATTGTTACTAATTAAAACTTAATTATATTACATTATATAATTAGGTATACTAATAAGGTTTAATTTAATGTATAAATTATGTTTAATTATTTAAAAAATATTACATAATTTGCAATTTACTGATAGCATATGATTTATGGTTAATTTCTTCTAGTTATTAAGTACATATTTTTAAATAATGATCATAAATATTAATACATATTTATTTTAGTATTCAGTCATTAATAATCATGATTGCTAATCAATTAAAAGATCTATTGTCGGCATTAATTACTAACGACCTTCCTTGTTGCATTAACAAAATGATTTTTAATTGAATTCCTGTATATATTTCTATGATAATTAAGGAAAAACCTGTACAAATATCTTAGTCATTTTTAGCATTAAGTCTTTTCTAGAAATCAGTGAAAGGATGTCAACGTATCATTTGACATAGCTAACTAGATTTTAGTGCTTATAAAAATAAGATATTTTATAGGTTTAAGAAAAGTATACCTATACGTATATTGTTTAAATAAATACATTAAATTAATATTCTGTTAAATGATGTAAAAATAGTAATTTATATATTTATTTATATAATTACATACATACATACACCTCTCCTTACTTAGGGTTAGGCAGACATAACGTGTCCCTATATTTCCCTTCGCTACTTTCGATTCATAGACATTCATACACTTACTCATACACACACATTTTATATTCCTGTGCAAAGTCATCCATATGTATGACTTCTCAGAGAAACGGTCAGTGAACATTTGAAACTCATATCACACACATACACACACTATTCGCATCAACCATTGGTTGTAACAATTTATCTTGTTTATACGAAAGAATTAAATGTTGTAGGAAAATTAAATTACTTTGTGGTTGAATGGCTGAGTGTCCATTTTTACGTGACATACAAATATTGTGCTTATTTACTTAAGCACATACGTAAGACAAAACATAAAAAATTGGTCGCTTACAAATATTAAATTGAACGTAAAGAAAATGAATCAATAAATGTAATGTCAAGCAAGGTGTGTAATCTGGTATTTTACAATCTACATTTCTGACAATACTATGAGTAACAAATTATTGTAGATATAGTAATACATAGTAGTAAATATTATATAATAATTCCGTCGCTTATACTCATTTATTGTTATTAAAATATTCTTCTCTGTATTGACACGGTCGTCTAGGTATATACCTAAGGCGTGTGTAAAACTATTCAAAACTTACGCTTATTGTATTATTAGTAGCTATTTCCAACAACATAAGAAAAAGTGAAATTTCAGCTACTACCTACTTAATCTTAAGATTGTATGGCGTATATTAAGATAATATACATTAAAAGCCTGCGTAAGTACAGTAGATATATCTTAAAGTGCTAATATAAACTTAGAATAACTTATATTTGTCCCTCAAATACAAAGTTTAATATTTGGCACACTTAAACAACACAACTACTTTTGTTAACTTTCGTAAGTTAACTATTCAACGTTAATTATCGATATTTATACTTATTACAAATCGATACATAAATATTGAATAAGTACATGTATGTAAATGTTAATAAACGTGAGTTAAGCGAGAGATTTTCCACCCATTCAAGGTAGCGATCATCCCTAACTTATCCCGTTAGGGAACCAAATCGTAAAGCCATATATATATATATGTTATAGTAAAATAAATATATATTAAAAAAACTTAAAAAATCAACTTACACCACTTCCTCAGAAACGCCGACGTCAGCTTCGCACACAACTTATCTTTTCCCTGCATCGTGGTCAGAATCCAGCACAACTAAAGTCTCAAACTACAATCACAGCACAAGTTTCATCACTGATCACTCGCGGTTCGAGACGTGCGCTCCGTTCGACGGCTGGCAAGCAACTGAGCACCGAGACCTGTTGCAACCGACAAACAGGTTCTTCGCTGGAAACCAAACATTTCTGAATTAATACACTTCGTACTCATAGGTTGGGCGCACACTTGACGCTGGCTAAGTGTTGTTGGGAAAGAAAGGCGATATGTTACCAAGGTTCTGTCCACACTGACAGGCTTTAAAGGACGTGAATGTATATGTATGTGGAGACAGAAAGATAGGAAATTCCTTTACATATAAATACAGGTACATGTACTACCTATAATCCCTTTCAAGGTGGATAAAGCCTCGGATAGACGATAATATCTCCAAGGTAACCTTAACATTAAGGTAACCGTAACGTAACCTTTTAGTATGAATATTGGAGTTGTAATATCATATGGAACATTGGTGATAGGTTTCTAGCCCAATGCCCGATAGATTCCATGTACCCCTAGTGCCTTAGTCGCCTCGTACGACATGTCAAGAATAACTTACTTATTTATTCATTCACTACACATAGACGATGAAATTCTAAATAAGAATGAAAGGGCAATGCCTCAGTATGTAATGTATTGACTATCTGATTAAGTTTTATAATGTAACCAACACAAAAACTTTGTGCTTTCGATCTGCTGCAGACTATTGACGACCTCTGTGGTGCGATTGGTAAAGGTTCGATTCCCGGTGGAGGCAGAGTTAAGAACTACGCTTTTCTTCTGCTTTTCAGTCTGGTCGTTTATTATATATGCTAAATATGTATTTGTCTATTTATAATAAGTATATATTTCTTAAATATACCTTGACTTGCCCTTAACACAAGTCTTAAATGTACTTAGCAAGGGGCTAGTTCAATTGGTGTAATAGTGTCATACAATAGTGTACTCTGTGTAGCTCAGTCATTGGAGGCTTCACTCTGACTGGGTTCAAAGTTCAAACCCCGGAGCAAGTACTAATGGAAATGAAGTTTTCTGACTTTCTATGTACATTTTCGCAATAACAATACATTCGCCAAATATCGTACAAATCAGTGTTTGGCAAATACAGGGTTAAAAACATTTTAAACTTGGTTCTTGTTAAAACCAATAAAATTCAGTTCTAATGTCAAACTTAACTTATCTTTAACTTACTCAAAGTACATTTTCATAAGCGGGGATGGACAGAAGCAGAGAGATATAATAACAAGTAGTAGTAATAGTGAATGATAGCTAGTCCATCACCTCAAGGTTCCTTTGAATTATTAGTAAGAAATATATGTTTGACATTTCGTAGGGGACTAAGGGACTAGGGATAAAAGAACTTCAAAACCCCAATATTTACGTTAAGAAGTGACCTAAGAGTTATTATAACTCCGAGGTTCTGCCCAACCCAAAAGGGATTAATAGTCATGAATGTATATACTTTTGAGGAAAATGCAGTTTTGAATATTATTTTTAATATTGTTGTCAGGTACTATTATGTTTAAGTAAGGTTCAAGTTTAACCACCTTAGTAACTAACATTATGTATTTAAGTAATTAGTGAAATTAGCATGTGATAGACAGTACTATCGTTAGCAGAGCTATAACCACCGTATGTATATATGTACTTAACGGTATGTACGTTTCAACAGAATATAAACTTTAAACAAACGTATTTCCCGAAAGCATGGACTAACTAAAACATTGCTATACGGGGAAATGCTATTCGTCATATAAATATATAAAAGTCCTTTGTGGAAATATAACATCTAAGTACTGTAGAAATACTAATAATAATAATATTTAACAAATGCCATAAAATATCTAAGAAAACTAATTAATTAAACTCAATAAAAACAGAAACAGAAAAGCATGTATGAGAAGGTTAATTGGTGTGAGTGAAGCAAGGCAGATTTGTCACCCGTTCCAGGTGGCCTAATAGTCTCTGCCTATCCAGTTGGGGACGTAGAGGCGTAAAAATATGTATGTATGTAAATAAAAACCTGTTAAACTGCCTTTAAAGACGTTCCTTATAGCAGCTGGTTACACGAAAAAGTCCCAAAGTACAGTTTAGTATCATTAGATTTTTTGATATAATCTCAAGGCTCTTCAATCCACGATCTTCACATTACAAGTTCCAAAAACATCGACTAATCTATACATACATATACATATACGTATGTATTTACATCTAGCGTAATTTGTACAAAAAATTGTAAGCGAGAATAACAAAAACAATGAAGTATTTATTCAATCATAAATCTTCTATAACCGCTGAGTGTGTATGAGGTGTAGGTGTGATGTACTGGTGTATGAATGTCAATGAGGCGAAACTGATTTATAAGCATCGAGAGGAGTACCGATCTGTGATCTTTACCTACCACCCTGTAACAAAACTGGAGCATTAGTCCACTAATGCGTTTTAGCACAAACGCAGTTCAGTATCATCATATATATATATATATATATATATATATATATATTATTCAGGGAAAACATCGTGAGGAAACCTGCCTATTCCTTAGAATAGGTAATAGTCAGTGCCTATATACGGCGATACGGCTCACTACCTATCACGTTGGGTGCTGTCTATCTAGTGATACGCGGGCTTCGAATGACCCATACCTAACATGCCTTCGAAATTTCGGAGATGGGCATTCAAGCCTCTGACTACTCCGCCATAATAAAAAAAAGGAAGTGTGTATACACAAGTCGTGAAGCGTATGTTTTTATGATTGTTCAGTATCAGATTATTAATAGGGTGAATTTGGTAGAGGATGACCAAAAATTTCACCATTGATATCAGCAAAACCATTGCAGTCATCTACTGCAACTTCACTCTGTTATTGATCTGGTATTGAACTGACATTTTGCAAAAAAGCATTAGTGGACTATGACCCTTGTTGTGTTGTGCATGTATGAATATGTTAGTCTTTTAAATCGAGCATACCTCAGGTGGTAGGTTAAAGGATCTAAAAACGAAAGTTTTCTCTAAGGTTCAATAGATTCTATTTACTCCTAGTCCCTTAATCACCTCCTACTGCGAACTGGGAAGAACGACAGCTAGTTAGCGATCTTTTTACGTTCCATTTACGTCAACTAATATAGGAAAATTATAAGTACCAAGAACAAAAACCCAAGTGTTTATTCACTTATGTATCTTATTTTCGGCTCAGTTTATTACCCCTGCAAACATTTTGAGAATCACTCAGTTTCGAGAATTAATTCTGATAGCAAAAAAGATTTCGATGTTGCAGTCAGTTCTTACAAATCGGAGATACGAGAAAGACCAGCAAAACCCTATGCGGTCATACATAAATAATCCGAAAAATAACCGAACTGGATTTCGCCATGTTTTACCGTATGTATATCGTAAGAAGTGACTAAGGAACGTATACTCGTAAATAACAAATTACGATTCACGACTATGTATAGACACTTTTATTGTGGCTGAGTAGCCAGAGGCTTGAGTGCCCAACGTGCGGAAACCCTCACGATGTTTTACCTCACCGTAGTATTCGCTGCATTTCGCAAATGTATTTTTATGAAGAAAATCTATAAAGAAAATCATTTATTCTCATCCATCCATCCATTGGTACACATTAAGGCAGGATTCGAACCCACTGATACATTCTATAAATATGTATATATATATATATATATATATATATATATATAGATTCTTCTATATAGATATATGTATAGATGCATAAATATTGTATATGTAAATTTTGTTATATGAAAAACCTACATCCACAAACAACAACCAAACCAACACCATCCCAAATCGACTACAACATAAAAATGCGATAAAATATCCATCAGGCGTCTCGATAAAACGAGTTATATACCTTCCAACAACACAATCGTAACCTTACGCGTCTTTAGGCTAAGACAATGTTTGGAGGTCGTTTAAGACAACCTTTGAAATACCTACTACTGTATTAACAAACATACATACGTGGTATAAATAAAAGGAAAATAATTGAAAGCCCATAAAAAAGGATGAAATGTACACCAAAATATAGCTAAACGCACACCAAAATATAGCAAAGGTTAAGTTTGGGTTGTGACTGTATTATTATGGTGTGCAAAACATATTTTTTTGGTAGGCGTTCAAACATAAGCCAAAATAAAAATCCCTTATTTGACGTGACGGCTTAACTTATACAGATCAAATTGGAGACATTCTTCTCAAGGCGGGTGTAGTGTGAAGAACAAAAGCGCATGTATGAGAAGGTTAATGGGTGTGAGTGAAGTAAGGAAGATTTCTCAGGATCGCTCCAGGTGGCGATCGATAGTGTTTACCTATCCCGTTGCGAACGAAGAGGTGTGGATATACATATGTATGTCTCTTAAATGGTATCTACAGTTTATTGATCCCTTTATAGCAAGTTACTTACGCTGTAATCACAACCAAACTTTGCACACACATTCGGCGGTTAAAGCTGCTTCTAACATACATACACATCACACCCGTTTCCCTACAGAGAGGTAGGCAGAGATCACCGATCTCCGTCCAATCCTGACAAACCACTTTCGCACCTCCTCATACACACTCGGCGTTACGTAGAGGTCGGCCAATAAGACATAATGACTGTCAGATAGACGCCATATTGAAAAAGGTTATTGAAGTACATAATGTATGCAACAAATAGGTACACTTGATTCCCTTAAATGGTAGGCAGAGATTGTTGATCCCACTTTTCTAGTTACTAAGTCACTTTCGCTTAATTGCCAACCGTTCAATATCACTAAGTAATACACACTTAGTGGTTAAACATACATATACATGCACGTCCTCTAATCCCTTTTGGGGTGAACAGTCCCTTGAAGACGAATCTATTTCAAAGGTCACTTTTTAGAAACCTACCTGTTCCCCGAACAGGTAATATAGTAAGTGCTTGCAAATGGCCACACGGCTCATCACCTGTTACATTGAGACTATCTGGTCAACACGTGGGCTCGAGATGGTCATAGAATTACTACAATCGCTAAGATTGACACCCTCTGACTACTCCGCAACGGTTAATTGTTGTGAAAGCGTTTGTCTTCTTGTTTTTTGTCCATATTTACCTCAACGTTTAATACTACATCTTATCCAACAACAATATTATACATATATGTATATTATATAAGTTAATGGGTGTGAGAAAAGCAAGGAAGATATATCAGGATATTTCCAGGTGGAGATAATAGTCTCTGCCTATCCCGTTGAGGACATAGAGGCGTGAATACATGTACGTATGTATACAGATGGCATAGCAACCCAACACTCGCAGACAATGTCAAACCTGACACTTTAGAAACGAGGCAATCAATTACCATCGCGTCAACAAGCCAATATCAACATTACCAAGCTCATATTTCTCAAGACTTCAATTCCATTACCTATGTACTTACACACTTACGTCATACACACACATACATACATATCATACATACACAGTTAATCAATCAGCTGGTGACAGTCCACTGCTGGACGTGGGCCTTCCCAAGGGTACACAAAACACGATCACTCGTGGCCAGCCACTACCAGCGACCTTAAGGTCATTGGTTCACCTGGCAAGGGGCGTCCTTCACTATTTACAATTAGTGTATGTAATCCTAACGTCACCCTTTTTCAATACGGCGTCTACCTGACTGTCATAATATGTCTTATTGGACCGACCCCTATGTAAACACCCTTCCAACCTGCTTCATATCGATATAACGGAAGTAAATCTATATAGCGTATATAACATAACTAGTGACCCGCTCCGCATAATGCACGGGTATAAAATAGCCTACTCCACTATTTAATGGATGTTATTACACATATAAACCTTCCTCTTGAATCACTCTATCTATTAAAAAACCGCATCTAAATCCGTTGCGTAGTTTCAAAGATTTAAGCATACAAAGGGACATAGGGACAGAGAAAGCGACTTTGTTTTATACTATGTAGTGACAATAAATAATGTGTTGTGTATTGTGAAGGCCAATGTCCAGCAGTAGACTGCTATAGACTGATTGCTCGGTATCATTCTACGTACCTTTCATAGCTTAAGCGTGTTTAAACCGAGGGCCGAACCGAGGTTAGAATTGCATAACCGACGTTACGAAACCGACTGAGCAGCGTTGCAATTTGAGGTTCCTAAAATTTCATAATACGCACGTGCTGGCCAGGATATCGCCTGTGTAATAGTTATGTTGTTTCCTGAAAATTTCCTTTCTGATGTATAAGGTCACGCAATCGCCGGGTGCGTAACGTAATATGTAACCTCCGAATTATGGATGAGGGAAAACATGTGTTTACGTATAAACACTTGTATACAGTTGTTACTTGGTACTGCCCTTACAAAAAATCTATTGATGGCAGATTATAAAAACATAAACGTTCTTTTTTAAATTCAAATTTGTTTATAAGAGGTTTTATTCTAAGATGAAATTCGCATTCATTGAATTTCTTACATACATATATTCTCGTATCTACAATAGGCAAAGAACATCGATCGCCACCAGGAACGGTCCTGGCAAATCTCTCTTGCTTCACTCACGACCATTTCTCATAGATACTCTTCTGTTCTTTACGCTGCGTCCATCCGCCTAGAGAAGATTGTCTCCAATTCGATCTGTATAAGTTCTGCGTTCTGAATATTTCTACCTTCGACTTAAACGTGTATAAAAGTAATATTTGATTTCCAGAGTTTCTTGTTGGTTCTTCTCCGAGCCAGGGCTTCGGAACCAACGGTAGAATTTCAATGCTAAGAGGCAAATGGTTTGACTTTCAATTAATGTACTGTGCTTGTACTTATATTGAATAAAAACATTTGACTTTGAATTGAACGAGTGTGTATGAGTGACAACGAAGCGAAAGTGGTCTATCAGGATCGGGACAAATGGGGATCCGTGAACTCATATTTGTATGTATGTACACTTTTACGGTTTAATCTGTAGTTAAACAAAATTGTATATGTAACACCTGTAGTCACTTTTTATAATTTGTCTGTTTGGAAAAAGTTGCTATGGTTTTATTACACATCATTTTTATGTAACAAATAAGGAAGAATGATATTTAAAAATACATTAAAACTTTCCCAATATGACTTGTGTTAATGAACTAATTTATTTTAATTATAAGCTATCATACAGCACTCTTATATTTTATGTGAATATTCATATTTAGTTTCTTCAGAATAGAAGAGCTTGTATTAGAAGGTTAATGTGTGTGAGTGATTTGTCAGGATCACGTTGGCGATCGATAGTCTCTATCCTGTTGGAAACTAAAAGATAGAATGTATGTACGTAAATATTTAAAAAAAAGATAATCTAAATATTATATGAAGAATAGTAAGTTTCCTTCAGGACCGTAGTAGTCAGTGCATTTTACAATTGTATTTTTATCAACACTACAAAACTATTCACATAACATTATACACAGTTCAAATCTCTCATAATATCATATTACAGTCAATATCCATTACAAAGTGCATACATATTAAAAGCATAGAGTAAATCTATCATAATGAATCACATTGCGTACTAGGATAGGAATTTTCTTTGTAGTAAACACTTGACTAACCTTTGTTACTAGTCGGATATGTCTCCTACTATTCTACTATATAACGTACAATTTACGACTATTACATGCCCAATAGATTCCATTCACCCCTAGTCACTTAGTCACCTCTCACGAGACGAAGAACGGAAGCTAGTTAGCGTTCTTTTTACGTCCCAGACTAGCACGGGACATAGACCTGAATATTATGCATCTATTAAACAAAGCCACATTTTCCTACAAACTAGTTATATTAAACTATATCCATGAAGCGAAAGTGGTTTGCCAGGATCCGGACAAATTGGGATACTTGCAAGTAAATGGATGTGAGTGAGACAGATCAAGAGATTTGTCAGGATCGCTCAGGTGATAGTCTCTGCCTTTACTATTGGAGAAGTAGAGGCGTGAATACACACATATACATACTCGGCGGTTATAGGTACTTCTAGTGTCACCCTTTCTCAATATGGTGTCTATCTGCCTGTCATATGTCTTATTGGAATGTATATATTAAACCTAACTACATTTTCCTCCTTCCAAATCTCCGCTTAATCTATTCAAAGGAGCACAGCATGCTAAATAGCTGGTAAATGACAATATCAATTATGAACTCATCAAGCCATGACTCAAATGTGTTGTGAATCACTTCACTCGTTGACCTTATTGGCTTACACATATTCCTGTAGACGCTTATCTGTATGTGAGGTATAATACATACATACATACACATATTCAATCGATCGCCACCTGGAACGATCCTGACAAATCTCTTGCTTCACTCACACTCCTTAACCTTCTCATATATGCTTTTCTGTACTCTCACTTCGTACACCCGCCTTGAGAAGAATGTCTCCAATTTGATCTGTATAAGTTCTACGCGGCCTACCCCGTTCAACTCTACCTTCCACTTTGGCTTTATAGATTCTGTTTATAACGCTTCCTTCATCCATCCGCTCCATGTGCCCAAACCACCTTATCATACATTTTGCTATTTTCGTCACTGCATTTTCTTTCATACCACAACGTCCACGAATCACACTATTCCGTACCCTATCACACCATCTTTCATTACACATTTATGTTTATTGTATCTTTAAATAAAATATTATAAAATATTATTAGAAAAGATACTAAAAAAATGTGAGTGAGGCAAAAGAAATTTGACAAATGTGTGGATAATCGCGTCTTCACAAGAATAACGTGGTGTTTTGTAGATTTTAACTTTAAAAATACCACATTAATCTTGTAAAAAGGTATGTATGTACTAACACTTTAATACCCAACTATCTACATCAACATGACCGTTGATCTACGCTAAGTGCCTTAAATAACTCAACGCTGATCTCCTTGACTCAGTAAATAACCTGCCGCGACCAGTTTCATAGCCAGAGTTAACTGTCACATTTCGAGCAATACTTTTTTATGCAATCACTACATTCATACACATCACGCTTGATTCCCAGTAGAGGGGTGGGCAGATCACGGATCCCCTTTTGTCCCACTGACAGATCACTTTCGCTTTATTGATACTCATACATCTTCTCATACACACTCGGTGGCTATAGGATAATATACACAGATTAATTAAGATTATATTATTTCATTTTATTATAACGGCTGTAGCCCAGTGGGTAATATCTCTTATGAGAAAGGTTCTAGGTTCGAATCCCGGCGCTGACATGTACCAATGAATGAAATATAATATAAATTTTTATTTACGTACATAATCTACAGGCGCTAACAGTGATCCCCATTTATCCCGATCCTGACAGACCACTTTCGCTCCATTGACACTCATACACCTTCTCATACACACTCGGCGGTTATAGGTACTCCTAACGTCACCCTTTTCAATAAAGTGTCTATCTGACTATTATATGTCTTATTGGGCCGGCTTCTACGTAACCGCCCTTCTACTCTTACTCTTAAGCTGTATGATTCGTTTGCAGCTTGACTCTGTATCAGTGAGTACAGGGTGTAAAACTAGGAGGATGTACCAATGGAAATTAGGTTGGTTTTTTTTCAATCTACATGCACCAATTTAAATTAAGTGTGTTAAATTTCTCTGTGATGTACATTTACCTATACACCGGCACCGTACCAATGGAAATACAATTTGATGAATTTCTAGGTATATTATCGTAAAAAAAATACATTTATGAAATGCACATAATACTATTTTGAAGAAACTTATCTTTGCCCATACAGGTAACTGTCAGTGCTTGTAAATGGCGACACAACAAAGAAAAGCCCGAAAATTCTTTGAAAATTAGGGATATACTAGACTCCATGATCTCTCCACTCCTTTATAGGGAAACAGGCGTGATGTGTGTATGTATGTATGTAATATGTTTTCTCTTAACCACATTAAATTAACATACAATACGGATACATTAGTCACCGTGTTTGTGCTAACCGCAAGATTATAATAAGCCGTAATGAATCAATAATGTAATGTGTTGGAAAATTTTACATCAATACACACATTTTTAATACAATGTAAACACATATTCACACCTCTACTTCCCTAAGGAGATAGTCAAAGACCATCGATCACCATATTAAAGGATCCTGACAAATCTCTCTTGCTTCACTCACACCCATTAACCTTCTCATACACGCTCTTCTGTTCTTCATGCTACACTACAGCTGCCTTGAGAAGAATGTCTCCAACTTGATCTGTATAAGTTCTACGCGGCCTACTCCGTTCAACTCTACCTTCCACTTTGGCTTTATAGATTCCTTTCGTAACCCTCCTTTCATCCATCCACATTGTCATCTAACCACAGACAACAATATCTTTTTGAAATATGTGGTTAAAGATAAATGTGAAAATAAAAAGCTAGTAAACGTACATATGTTTCTATAATTAGGGTGAAAAAAACGTTCGTATATGTTATCCTGAGCTAGGACATATGAAATAATAAACTAGCTGCCGTTCTTCCCGGGATAAATACAATGTATTAGGCGTTTGACTACAAATATGTCAACGTTTTACACGATATCACAACCCCAATAACATTTATGCCAAAAAGTGACCTTCATAATAATTAATGCTAAAAAGTAACCTTGGAGATATTATCGTACCTAAGTTATGTCAACCCCAAAAGGGATAAAAGGACATATATATATGTGTGTGTATGTATTTTTCCTCAGTTACATAACTCAAGACTAACGACGTGTTTAAGATGTCAAGGTTGCCTTGGGCTAAGTTGGAAAATTTGGCATGCATTCACTTAACATGTATGCAATTACAAACATATATTCACGCCTATACGTCTTTAAGGGGATAAGCAGAGACTATAAGGTCATTTGACAAATCTCTCTTGCTTCAATCAAACCCATTAAACTTGTCTAATATGCTCTTCTGTTATTATTACGTAAACCCGCCCGATTTATTTTTAATCACTATCACTACATTTAAAACAAAGTCGCTTTCACTGTCCCTATGTTCCTTTGTATGCTTAAATCTTTGAAACTACGCAACGGATTTTGATGCGGTTTTTTTAAGAGTGTTTCAAGAGGAAGGTTTATATGTATAATAACATCCATCAAATAGTGGAGTAGGCTATATATTTTATACCCGTGCCACCCGTGCGAAGCTGGAGCGGGTCGCTAGTACATATATACATAGATACTCGTATGTATTTGAATGCCTATCAAAACTATTATTTCACACAAACCCACACCTAATAACTCTTATTGTTTATTTAAACTGCGCTTCGCACATTTGTGGCAAAACAATCGCCCATCCCACGCCAAGTGAGAAATCAAAGATCATACACAACACGATAGTAATTGTTATAATACTACAGTGGCCTTTATGTAACCGGTGACGAAATTTGTTTATCAAGGCACCAAAGTCACACGTTTTCAGAACAATAATTATGTATCGTTTCATAAATTAAACAAGCAGATTATAATCGGCAAAAACTAACTAAATTAAGACTATAGTACTGTAGTATTATATTATCTGTGACTATAGTATGTAAAATGTAACCCGATTCGTATGACAGATGCCAGAAATCTTTCAAAAGAACCTTGTCAAGACGTTACGGAATTTATAGATTTTTGCACACGACCAAATCGCACTTTTTCTAATTGTAAACATAATATTAATAAATATTGAATAGTTCTGGATACTGAAACATAACATAACATACGTTGGAATGTGAAAGGAGATGTAGTGACGAAAACAGAGAAAGGTATGTTGAGATAGTTTGGGCTTATATATAGCAAAATATAGGAGATATTCTTCTCAAAGCGACTGTACGTAATGAAGAACAGAAGAGCATGTATTAGAAGATTAATGGGTGTGAGTGAAGCAAGAGAGATTTGTCAAGATCGTTCAAGGTGAGAAAAACAACAGAAGTAAATTCATGAATGGAGTTTGTATATGTGAAATACTCATTAGTACTCATCTATAGAAAAAAACCTCAAATGTTTCCATTCTCTATCATCATATAATGGAAAGATTAGAATAACCATTAAAAAATCAATAATACAAGTATGTATTTAAGTTGTTACCTTATAATGTTACAATTAATGCACTAAGTAATTAATATTAAATTTTTGATATAAAACCACATCCTAAACAATTTCGAGGGATTATACACACATTATTATTCTTCAACAGTCCAGTGCTAGACTGGGACATAAAAAGAATGCTAACTAGCTGCCGTTCTTCCCGACATACGACATGAGGCTACTAAGACCTAGGGCTAACTATAATTTATTGGGCGATGGGCTAGCAATCTGTTAACAATGTTTTATATCACAACCACAATATTAATGCTAGAGGGAAAGATCTCCGAGGTTCTGTCACCCCGAAAGGGATTAAAAGAAGTGAATGTTTCAGGGGTTGAGATGTCATAAATATCTATGAGTTTAGGAACGCCTGTAAAAGTAGGCATTTTTCACTCACAGATTAATATGTCCTTGGTCACTACTTTAGCATAATATTCATTCGATGGTGTTGCAATGTTATATTGATTATTGGTGACATTTTACTAGCCCATAGCCCAATTGATTCCATTTACCTCAAGTCCCTTAGTGGCCTCCTACAACATGCCGGGAAGAACGGCAGCTAGTTAGAATTCTTTTTACTTCCCAGCTAGCACGGGAGACAGGGATCAAAGACCGTGGTATATTGTATGTATGTGTCCAAAGAACACATCGTAAAGATTACCAACCAATCGCGTCGCGGAGGTCGTCCCAACACATCAGTTAGTAACTTTTGCACGTACAAACATAAGGTCGTGTCTCGGGTCATGGTCTTTAAGTAATGGTTAAGAAAGGTCCTTGTTTATTCACTTTACGACTTCCCCAAAAGGAAGGATAGAGGTCGCTGTGTGTGGTGCACGACACGGCATTGATGGGGAATGAATGCGGATATATAAGTAATGTTTTGGTAATCAGTTGGTAATTGTTGTTTACATGCAAATTTATTGTGATGGATTCCGACAAGACAGGATAATAAGTTTTTATTAAAATTATGAATAATATAATGATAATAAAATAGCTTAACTATCACCCAAAAATATCTTTTAAATAACTAGTAGCTCATAAAAATATTAAGTTTCTACTGTGTGTTAAATTGTTACTAATACCGGAAAAAAGATAAATATATAAAGTAATATAAACCTTGTAATCTTTGTTAAATTTTAAAACAATTGACCGATGGCTATAACCAAACCCAACCATCTGAATTAGAACCCTTTTGATGCGACGGTAATATGGCTATCACTATTAATAAGTTCTTATTGTGTAAATTCGTGTATACCTACTATGTATTTTTTAGCTGTAAATAAAGGCCTTTTTATTAACGTAAGTACAATCCCACATTTCCGAATTAAATTTTATCTTGCTATCCAAACATTTGTCTATATTACAACAAAGAGTAACACATGTATGTATTTAACTATAAAAACGATTATATAAAGTTTACATGCGACAATTTTCTTCTACAATTAAATATCATTTACTGATGACAACAATTTCTTGTTTGTTTTTAATGACCAATTATTAACCATTAACGATATATAGGAAATACGCTATAATCAGAGGAAATTATCCTATTACATACTTGACATATACATTCATTCTCTAATCCCTTTCGAGGTGGACAGAACCACGGAGATACCAAATAAAACAAAACTTTCGGATTTTTTCACTGTATAGAACTTAGATTACAGGTAGGTAGTTCATCGCCCAATAGACTTCATTGACTCTTTCGTTCCCTAGCCTCCTACAACATGCTATGAAGAACGGCAGCTAGTTAGTATTCTATTCAGTCTTAGTTAGAATGGGAGATAAAGTAGCAATGTAATATTATATTTGTTATCTTTTCTATTATTATTCGTTTTTATGAGTATGTTTGGTAGGTGTAAATGTTAAGTAAAGAAATCTCCCTTTACTTAGTATGAAAATAAACGTTATAAAATTGTGCATATATTACAATTGTATATACACCTATACCTAATTTAAATGTAGACACGAAAATAGATAATCTTAAGGTGGTTTGGGCACATGGATGAAAGGAGGGTTACAAAAGGAATCTATAAAGCCAATGTGGAAGGTAGAGTTGAACGGGGTAGGCCGCGAAAACTTATACAGATCAAATGGGATACATTCTTTTCAAGGCGTTGCGTGAAGAACAGAAGAGCACGTATGAGAAGGTTAATGAGCGTGAGTGAAGCAACGAGATTTGTCGCGATTGAGGGGATGATCGATCCTGACAAATCTCTTTTCACATTCACGCTCTTCTGTTCTTCACACTTTGAACAAAGGAAAAATAAATAAAAATAACACGTGTCTCTTTGGACACGTGACATTGGCAATTATAGTCATTATCCAAGTGGTGACTGAATAAAAAAACATGTCTAACTAACATTGCGTGCATCAAATGAACCGATTGCTAGATGCAGTCGAATGGGAGTCAAGGATGTACTTTGGCCGCATATTATATTATTATACATAATAATATATAGTTTATTTGCTTATTTACGTGCAAAAGGATCTAGTTTTACAGAATAGAAGCAATACAGTCTATGTATACTATAAAATACCAATCAATCACAACACCAAATAACACTACTAAATACTGGATATTAGGTCAATACGAGGATTCGATATGGCGTATATACGTTTCTTAAATATACGTTGACTAGTACCCTTAACACAAGTATTAAAGGTACTTACCAAGGGGCTAGTTCAATTGGTGTAATAATGTCCAAATATTATTATTATTATATGTATATATCATATTCTGACTTATACCTCCGCCACGTAGATGATTATCGTCTTATCACGTGTCTCAAACCACTTAGAAGAAAAAGGAAACGTTTAACGATATTTAAATAAGTAGAACTGACAACAACAATAGACTTTTCATCCAATTAGATTATTGTGTTAGGATATTATTACAATTATACGATGAGGAAATTGTAAAATTCACTTAATTATATGCCTCCTAGCTGTTTTAGCTTATAACTGTTAAGTTATTATCTTAAATATACTTGTAATAATAAATAATATCAATAATTATTGCACTATTTATAGACGGGATAGGCAAAGACTATCAATCGCCATGTGGAACGTTCCTGACAAATCTCTTTTGCTTCACACATAGTAGGACGTTATTACAATGTATCAGAAGGTGAATGGTTAATTCACCTTCTGATACACGATCTTCTATTCTTCACACTACGTACAACCGCCTTGAGAAGAATATCTCCAATTTGATTTGTATAAGTTCTACGCGGCCTACCCCGTCAATTAATGTAACACAGGAATTTATTTTATCTTATTTTAACGTATTTACGAAAATTTGGTGTTAAATTATGCTATGTTAGTATATATCTCATGAGTAAAGTGAAGTGCATATAAGTCAATGAAATCTATTAGGTGGTGGTTTAGCCACTGTCACCATTAAACCTAAAAATGCTACATTTTCGTCCCCAAAAACAGTCCGGTCCCTTGCACTCAATCCACCCCTTTCGCGATTGTTGACGTGAGCATGTGTACACTAGAACACAAGGTTGCTCTTAAGTATTTGTAACGAGCGGCTGAAGTAATTAGACCACGAATCAGTGCGTGAAACCAAACGAAATTGCGATGAGAAAGACTTTAATATTTTCCGTAAATTCATACATAAATCAATAATTTTTCCACAATTTTATACACGCATCATGTTTATTATTAAATTATCTTAATATTTATACAAGTTTATTATAAATTTATGTTACAAAACTAAAGTTATAATCATACATACAAACATTTATAGAAAATAAAAGACGCACAGTGCAAAATGATATTATTTCACACTTTTATCACACAGTTATTAGAGAAAGGAAAACGTATGATGCCAGCTGAGATAAATTAGTGTGGACGCATCAACTTCACACCAATTGAACTAGCCCCACCATATTTATCTATATTAATAATTTCGTGCAGGAGTACGAAATCTTACCACAATAACAGTAAAAAGAAAATCGAGATTTCGAGTCGACAACATATGTATGTAGATATATCTGGACTTTATATTTAAAACATCCTGTGCTAGTCTAGGACGTAAAATGAATGCTAACTAGCTGCCGTTCTTACTTAGGAACTAAGGGTAAATAGAATCTATTGGACGATAAACTAGCTACCTGTCACCAATGTTACATCATGACATCGCAACCCCAATATTCATGATAAAAACTAACCTAAGACATATTGTATCCCCGAGGTTCTCTCCTAACCGGAAGGGATTAAAGGACGTGAATCTATATTGTATTTAATTCGAAACATTTTTAGATTAATTTAATTTACAATAATTGTATTATTTTAATTAGTATTAAGTATGTAAAAATCTTCTCTCAATCTAAATTTCCTGTCAAGATTCTATTGTTTAAAAAGGTATACAGATTTGACTTAAAAATATATAGAAAGCCATATCCAACTACCTTCTAGACAGCGTACCAGGAAGCAAAACAGCGAGAAACCATCTCAAATTACCTTCACCCACTCCGCAATTCATACAAATAGCAGTGACTTAGCACCGGGCGCTTAAATGCTGAGATTACCCACTTTCCTCTTGCACTTATTTGCTGGTTGCGTCACGGCTTACGTTGGATGAAACGGCACTTTTCTAGCCTTTACATCGGTATTATATTCACAAGTCCCCTGCTAGTATATACATACATACACATCACGCCTGATTCCCTGTAGAGGGGTAGGCAGAAATCACGGATCCCCATTTGTCTCGATCCTGACAGACCACTTTCGCTTCATTGACATTCATACATCCTTTCATACACTCTCGGCGGTTATAGGTACTCCTAACGTCACCTTTTTTCAATATAGCGTCTATCTGACTGTTATATGTCTTATTAGGCCGGCCGTCCCCTGCTAGTATCGGACGTAAATAGAATGCTAACTAGCTGCCGTTCTTCCCGGCATGTCGTAGGAGACTAAGGGACTAGGGGTATATGGAATCTATTAGGCAATAGGCTAGCTATTTGTCACCTATGTTCTATAAGACACAACTGCAATATTTATGATATAAAGTAACCTAGGTGATACTTGATCTCCGAGTTTCTGTCCAACCCGAAAGGGATTGAAGGACGCGAATGTATATGCATATTCATATTTTTCTACATATACCTGTATATGTCTTAAAAGGATTGTGATTTTATAATAGGAAACCATATTGAACGATCCTGACAAATCCCTCTCGACGCACTTATTTATTTATCAGGAAACCTTACAGATTCAATTATTCAGTTATTTAAATATTATTATATTAGATAAAATAGATTATATTATTATATGAACTCTAATTATTATATAAACTATTTAATTAACTCAAATGCGTTTATCATTTTAAACTTGTTCGTCTGTTTTTTACGATAAGAATAACTGTTTTAAGAGTATGATTTTAATTTAGCTATTTAAATTTTTTCTCTAAAAAACCCACCATCTTAGGCACTATACTTTTAAATAACATTACTGCATACAGGCGTCTACTATTAATTAATATAGGAAGATCACGAAGAAAATATGAGCCTAATCGTTATGTTAACACAGGGAACAAACCTCATTTCATTAATTATCAACTATATTTCTATAAAACACAGCATATGTTTATGTACGAGTACATTCTTGTCACGTTTGATGTTATTTAATAAACCTTGGTTTTAAGTATCTTAAACCTGCGTTACACAAGTCAATTTTGGACAAACCAATAACAATGCTATTATACATAACAATAACCATTACAATATTGATTTTTTTAAAGAAAAAACCTAAGATAACAACTTTCTCAATGTACATAAGCTAACACTTTCACCAGTTGACTTTTGATTTCTAGCAATTTGGAGTCGCTGCTTCAATTTTATCATCATTCAAACTGAATACAGTCGTTAGAACGCAAACGGAAGTTGATTTGGGACTAAAAAGATTTTGATTAGATGCCTTTCTTTTCAGGTTGTTAAAGTAACAGAGTTAAGGGATTTGAGAGTGTTAATTACAGCTCTGGTAATCCGTAAATATAAAATTGCCGAAATAACTTGTTTTAAATTTACAGAGTAATCAAAAAGGTCCTTTTAAGTAGTGAAGTAAGTTATAATTATCTACGTATTCATATGTATATAGTAGATAGAGCTTTCACTACACTAATTCATACACACATAATGCGCGTTTCCCGGTAGAGAGGTAGGCAGAGATCACGGATCCCCATCAGTCGCGATCCTATCTCTTTCAATATTTCGTCTATCTGACTTTCATAATAATAATAAGCTATTTCTAAACAATTATAAAAATTTAAATGTTATTTGTAGTAAAATATACAAAACAAATTCAAAAATGAAATACACTGCATAATGACATTTGACATATAATAGCAAAGTTAAGTAATAAATTACTAAATTGAAGAGATTTCGTCACATCATCCACTAACAATGACTATTACACGTCTTCGAGAGAAAGGCAGATAGTTCCAATCTAATTCCGTCACAAACTAGCAAATAAGCCTTTTTATGTCTAATCAGATACTATTTTTACAAAACTTATGTTGAACATATATATGTATGTATTTATAAATATAGTAACGATGTACTTTAATAAAATAAAATGTATACTTTATTTGTCATGTTCTCATTGTAATCCAATTATCGTTTATTGATTTTGTTGTATGTTAAATATTTTATGTAATTGATGTGGATGCCTCAATAAAGATGATTTTTTTCATTAATTATTTTTTGTACTATTGTATTGTTAATAATAATGAAGTGATTAGCCTATAATGACTATATTATTGTATGAGTTATGTAAATAAATAAATATATACATCGCGTACAATATCTCCTTACTCGCCTTTAGTATAAATATTGGGGTTGTGATGGCATTGCTATGAATCATTATAAAACAGTTTTTTAAAATATATATAATAATTTGATCCTTACTTCCGTAGTCATTTTGAAACATGCGCTGAGAAGAACGGTAGCTAGTTAGATTTGTATATACGTCACAACTTAGCATGGCGAAACCTACATTGTCATTCTAACTGATAATTTTACAGCACGCGTAGTAAATATGATACGATTGTACACGACGACGCGTTGATGTCTTTTACAAGGGAATTTATGGGAGAATGCAAAATATAGCACATCAACACAATGAAATCTACATACTCCTTTGAATAGGTTATAATCAGTGCTCAGTAGAAGAAGAATTACTTCGTAGTGTGAAGAACAGAAGACCAAGTATGACAAGGTTCATAGGTGTGCGTGAAACAAGAGAGATTTGTCACCCGTTCCAGGTGGCCTTATAGTCTCTGCCTATCACGTTGTGGACGTAGAGGCGTGAATGTATGTATGCAGAAGGGAACAGGGTTTAATATCTGTTATGTTAAGTATTGACTATTTGGCCATAGTATACGCTTGAACCTCTGACTATCCTGCAAATGTCGTGAATATTAATCATAAAATACTCGTATGTAGCATACGTAAGAGTTTATAGTACAACACACGTTACTGTTTTAGTTTTATATTTACTTCGACATACTCGTATTAATGTAAGTGCCACAAAGATTAACTGTGTCGAAAATTGTATCCAAACATGAACTTTGAGCGAATTAATATTTTAATTTTATTTACTATATGACACTGGGTTGTATCACGATAAAATGAAATAAATCTAAACATAATAAATTCATATATTTATACATTATTTCTTTTTAGACAAATGTCGCATCATCACTCACACCTATTAACTATTTAATGCATACACTACTGTTCTTTGGAGATATTATGTGTACAATATGTCGTGTCACACGTATTTTATAAAATAAAGTTTGACCCATTTTTACTTAATTTATTTCTACATACACGTCTCAAATCGACTTCAGGTAGGAAAAAACATAGTATGCGATATTTCATAGTTCACTATGAATTTATATTGGTATTTAGATGGTATGTATATCTAACAGATAGATAGATTCCTTTGACCTCTTTCTCTTAGTCACCTCTAACGACGGGACAAGAGCAGCTAGATATCTATTTCCATACGATGAATGAAATAACTAAATTAAATAGGCCACTTCCTTCCAAGGCGCTTTATAACTCCCTTCTATAACATATAATATATATATATAACTTCAAACATTGTACTTGATCTATAATATATAACTTCAAACATTGTACTTGAAAAAGGGTGACGTTTAGAGTACCTATAACCGCCGAGTGTGTATGAAAAGACGTATGAGTGTCTATGAAGCGAAAGTGGAATGTCAGTGGGACAAATGGGGATCCGTGATCGGGAACCTACTCCTCTACAGGAAATCAGGCGTCATGTGTTTGTAACTTCAAACACTGCACTTAAAACCGCCATCCGCTCACGCTTGTCCGCGCACAATTATTCAGTAGGTACACGATTACGTACAACTCATTCAGTCGAGGTAATGTGTCGAAAGTCCGGCTGCCTGTAATCGCCGCCTGCTCACGGCTCTATTACAAGGATACACACATACATAAATATTACTTATACATACATGTTAGATACAAACAATGACAAACGCGGGGTAGTCAGATGTTCAAGTGTCCATCTAAGCTATATGTGCAAAATTATGTATCTTCATAATTTGGTTTTGTATCTGGCACTGGGCAAAAAATCCTGAAAGCCAGAGTTTTTGGTTTGTACTTCTCCAAGTTAGGGCTTCCGAACCAACGATAGAATTTCAATGCTAAGAGACAACCAGTGTGAGATAAATGTTTTGACTCTCAATGAATGTTCTGTACTTGTACTTATATTGAATAAAAACATTTGACTTTTGACCATCTCCGTAATTACGAAGGCAGTGATCCTATGGCCACGTCGAACCCACGTTGTACAAACATACAAGTATTCACGCTTGTACGTCGCTAATGGGATAGGACTATCGATCGCCACCAGGAACGGCTGACAAATCTCTCTTGCTTCACTCACACCTATTAATCTTCTCATACATGCTCTTCTGTTCTTCACGCTACTTACACCCGTTTTAAGAACGATGTCTGGTTATTAATTTGTATTATTGAGACAGAAATTAATGAACATATCTTTAAACTGTCATTTAAAATTATATTATTGTGTCTATCTTTTGCAAAAGAAACTAGGGGAAAACCATCGCAATTTTATTGAGAATAGGACTGTTGTGGTAAATGGTACATCAGAACGTCGGTTAATATATAGTGGCACGTTGACAGACGAATAAAATGCATTTATTGACGTCCCTTAGTAGTATATTATACCTTAGACCGCAAGCAAAGAAACTATTTATCATTTTAGTAAAGTATAAAACCAGATTTTAAAATATAAAATATATTCCATCGAACACACGTCCGGTAGTCATAGGTATTTTAAGTCACGTATAATAAGCGTGCTTCTTTGTAAACTAGAAAATAACTTTGGTAGGTAAACAAAATCATCGTTATTTATATCTTTGCGAAAACTATATAAACATTGATTAGTAATAAAATGCAGCGCTAAACTTCGTTTCATCATACAATAAAATTTTATTAATCGTAATAAAAAATATGTAAGAATATTACCTATGTGGTAATAAGTATATAAAAATATTGACACATACTGTAATCGTAATATAAATGCCAAATATACTAATTCTACGGTGAGGGAAAACGTGTAAAGAATACTGCCTATTCTTCGGAACAGGGAATATTCCGCATGTAAACTATATGTAACACTACTTGTTAAGTTGTATAATTATGTACTCGTATATACATTTACGTCCCTTAATCCCTTTTGGTGGTGGACAGAGCCTAAAAGATATAATATCTCCTAGGTCACTCCTTAGGTTAAATATTGAGGTTGTGATGTCATATGGAACATTGTTGACACCAGAGATTTAACCATTGGTTAGTTAAAGATTGCTAACTAGCTGCCGTTTTTCCTACATGTCAAGGTCCCTAAGGGACTGGGGTAAATGGAATCTATTGGACAATGGTCTAGCTACCTGTCACCAATGTTCCATATGACATTAGCACCTCAATATTCATGCTAAAAGTTACCTAGGAGATTTTATCATATCATCCAGGTTTTGCCACTCAGAAAGGCATTAAAGGACGTGAATGTATATGTATGTGAGTCTTTAGCTGATGCAGTTTAAGCCTGATTACAATACCAGAAGTGACTAAGAGAACGCAAGCAGACCAAAGTTTAAAATAACAGAGTGAGTTATCAAAACATATCTTGTTATACGCACAATTATCTCGAAATGTAATATTTTGATTTACCAATCAATTTGATATTCAATATTTTATATTACATCAATATTTTGATTGAACGAAGTGTCATGTTTTATAAATTGATTCCGATCATACTTTTCCTACCGTACCGCGCTGGTTGGGGATTTGAATAGACTAAATACCTGCTTTTCTTTCTTATCGTGGACGACTGAGGGATGTTCACGACCATCTACCCATGCGGGGTAGTCAGAGGTTTAGGTGTCCATCTCCGCAGATCGCGGTGATAGCAATTCTATGGCTACCTCGAACCCACGTGTTGATCAGATAGTACTCAATGTGACAGGTGGTAAGCCATGTCGCCATTTACAAGCACTGACTATTACCTGTTCGGGGAACAGGTAGGTTTCCTCACGATGTTTTCCGTCACCGTAGTATTCGACGAATTCCGATAATGTATTTTTATTACGAAAATATAAATAGATATTGATTAAACTCCATTTCCACTGGTACACGCTCAAGAATTGAACCCTGTACCCACTGATACGGAGTCAAGCCCCGAACTGAGCTACGTTGTGTTTAATTAAGTGTGATAGATTAGCGATTTGTTCGATTTCTTAATAATACAACCACGGTAGTCATGTTATGACTAAGGATGTATGTACTACCTAATAGGTATGAAAGAACGTGTTTATGATATAGGTGCTTATAATGTATGGTGACATTAAAAGAGTAATTTGAAGTGTTTATAGTTTTATATTACGAGCGATTAAGTATAGTTTTAGGTCGTAATAGGTATGTAGGCGCAAAGATTGTTGTATAATCTTAATAATAAATGTTTGAATGAAGCAATCATAAAAAAGTTAATCCTAAATACCGTCACAATTAATTAACAAACTAATTATTGAAGTAAAAGGAGACTTACCGATAATTATCACCAATTCAGCAAACGCCACGGAGAAATTTCACAAAAATCGTTTTTTCCGCAAATATTTTCCAAAAATCGCCAAAATCAACACGCAATGTCACAATCAATTTTGACACCTGTCAAAACTTCAGTAACGGTCTCCAAGCAGGTCGCAACGAAGGAGTTTCGACGTGAGTCCGGCCACAAGTCGATTTGCGAACTGCGGTATGCAAGCAGGTCTCTCATACTTTCCAAATCGTGATTTAACCTGAATTTCTTTGCAGAGAAATTTAGACTCTAGCTTCTTTTCACTAAGGTGTCTTTTCACAAGTTTTTATACGTAACAAGGAATATTATATCTTATAAGTTAAGAAATAAGGTGTGATTTTGTAAGTAGAAGTGTGTAT
Source organism: Leucoptera coffeella (assembly GCA_030578115.1). Lineage (NCBI taxonomy): Eukaryota > Metazoa > Arthropoda > Insecta > Lepidoptera > Lyonetiidae > Leucoptera > Leucoptera coffeella. The sequence continues at coordinate 52,536 of JAMBLF010000880.1, forward strand.
ATTGCAATTTGCTTAATATTTTGGTATACCGTCGCCGTATTTGATTTGATTAAAGTATTATATGATTTGTTGCATTAGCGATTGTACTATATAGCTTGCATCAATCTTCTATGCGTAATGATTTGTTAATATGAAGTTCCGGGTTCTATTCTCAAAATGCATAATCATATTTCATTTGAAAAATATTATATATTTTTCGTTTTTAGCTTATAACAACATACATAAAGTAATAAAACAAGAAAGAAAGATACTTCTATTTGCAAACATACACACACATCACGCCTGATTCCCTGTAAAGGGGTAGGCAAAGATCACGGATCCCCACGTGTCCCAATCCCGACAGAGCACTTTCGCTTCTATTTGCGAAAACTAAACTCAGAGAAATAACTTTATGGCACCACACCGAATAGGTATTTTGTCTATAATCCGCAATAAATTACCGTATTAACTGTGTGAATACTTACGTAACATACATTAAAGATATTACTATTACACTATTATATGAGTAGTATGTACTTACCATAAAAATTTGAGTAGTTCAATGAACTAAAAGCTATGAAAATCTTTTCATATACATACTAATACTTTACATATACATTCACGTCCTTCAATCCCTTGCTGGGAGCACAGAACCTTGGACTCGTGAGAACATCTTCGTGATTATTCATTAGCTTGTATATAAGGGTTATGATGTTATATGGCAACAGCTTGCTAGCCCATCGCACAATTGATTCCATATACCACTTATCTCTTAGTAGCCAAGCCTCCTTCGACATGCCGGGAAGAACGGCAGCTAGTAAGCATAGAACGAAATTCTTTGCAATACCTTTATAGTGTTGATAAGAAATATTTAGGATCCCTATATGTTATGGAATCGAAGCGAATATTATCATATGCCGTCTCCCTGGCTACTTGTAGGTGACCATATTTCCTAGTGGTTTTTCGTATTAACAACTAATATATAGTCGTCTATGGTTCATCAACAAAGTCAGCAGCTCAGTGAAAGTTGAAAATACAAATAATTATTTTCGGCTCAATATTTAGTCAGTTGTGATGTCATACTGGCTAAATATGTTTGCTTTGGGATTATATTTGGATCCTCAACTAGAACAAACCGAAGAACAAGGAAGAGAAGAATTGGAGCATCGATTTCGTTTTTCTTCGGTTGTAGCGGCTGGCGGCGTTGGTGTAACCATGGCGATGGAATAACAAGAAGTTCAAACGCCATGGCCATGGTATCAGTGTTTGTACTTCAGCCGACATAACCTTAGTGGTGAATGGCTTAATAAAGAATTAAAAAAAACTGATGATATAAATAATTATTTACGTAAAATGTTTTTTATTATTTGTCGTCTGCTTCTAAGACATTTTTACGCATAAATAAATAAACTTTGCTACGATACGTAAAATTAACAAATAAAACGTAGTTTATTGGAATAGGTTATAATGGTATGTATTAATTCGACGTAGCTCAGTAGTTTGGGGCTTGACTCTGTATCAATGGCTACAGGGTTCAAATCTCGCTTGAGCATGTACCAATGTACATTTACGTATCAAAAACACATTTTAGAAATGCACCAAATACTACGATAAGGTAAAATACCGTGAGGAAATAGTCATTGCTTGTGAATAGCTACATACATGGCTTACCACCTGTCACATTGAGTACTGACTATCTGGTCAACACGTAGGTTCGAGGTGGCCATCGAATTAAAGAAACCTAACCCACGGTTTAAGGTTTTTAAGTAAACGTCTTTTTGTATATGGAAATAAAAACAAATATTGCATTATTCTTAACATAGATTTATTTAGCTACAACGTACATACATACACAATTAAATAAAAACACAAATTTATACAAATAAAAAAACAACTATAAAATAACATAAATTGTACAATTGAATTACCTATTTGAACTTAAAACAATTTACATTAAAATTCATAAGTTATTTCATTAATACATACATATACTTACATTTAAACCTTTTCGGGGTGGACAGAACCTTGGATACTAATCCTCGGTCACATTTTGTCTTGACTAAGAGGGTTCAATCAATCAATTAATCAGCCTATGTCGGTCCACTGCTAGACGTAGGCCTCCCCAAGGTAACGCCACAAAACACGATCACTCGTGGCCCTCAGCCAACCACTACCAGCGACCTTCAGGTCATCGGTCCATCTAGCAGGATTATGATGACATTAATACGGACTTTTAGTGACAGATTGTTAGCCCATCACCTAATAGATTACATTTACCCCTAGTCCATTAGTCGCCTCCTACGACATGCCAGGAAGAACGGCAGCTAGTTAGTATTGTTAATAATTTAAAATTATTGTACTGATTTCGATTTACTTATCTATAAAATTAAATTAACTAATCAGACTATGAAAAAGAGATTATTACGACTACAATTATTTTCTGGGTAGACATACATACACGTCCCGATTCCCTGTAGAGGGGTAGGCAGAGATCACGGATCCCCATCTGTCCCGATCCTGACAAACCACTTTCGCTCCCATGACACTCAATTGCGGTAGACATAGTTACGAATTACCATCGCTATAGTATTTGGTCACTCTATGCTCACTTTTTAAAGAAGTGGGCTTAAAGTGACCATATACCGCTTACTACACTATATCTTAGACGGTCACATAAGCTTCTGTCTACTTTTTTCAATAACTACGGATGTATATTATATACATACACATCACGCCCGTTTCCCTGTAGAGGGGTAGGCAGAGATCATGGATCCCCATCTGTCCTGATTCGATATATTATATATTTCGTCCTAATAGGACGTATGATGCTCAAATAGACGACATATTGAAAAAGGGTGATATTAGAAGTACCTATAACCGCCGAGTGTGTATGAGGAGATGAATTAAAATAGTTTTCACTTCAAACATCAAACATACATAGGGTAGTTAGGTAGGTATCTTCGATCATTTTTCTTGCTAACTTTCGTTTCATTGACATCCATACCTACACTTCATACACACTCAGCGGTTATAGGTACTTCTAACGTCACTCTTTTTCAGTATAGTGGCAATTTACTTAATACTTTACAGGGAACACCGGTGTCAGGTTGCTAGCCCATCTCCCAATAGACTCCATTTACCCCTTGACTCTTAGTCGCCGCTTACGACATGCCTTGAAGAACGGCAGCTAGTTAGCTTTCTTTTTGCGTCTCAGACTAGCACGGGACTATTATAACTTCACTATTTTCAATAATATACTAAAGTTAGTATTTTTTTATATTCGCATTAACAATACACTTGCGAAAAGCACTGAATACTACGGTGAGGGTGACGTGATTTCATTTCATTTCTTCTCCGAACAGTTAATAGTCAGTGCTTGTAAATGGCGACACGGTTCACCGCGTTTGTCTTAGTATTTTATTTAAGACCTAGATTTTAGTTGAACCTAATCGAAATCTAGCTCAATGTTCATATCGCCGCAGTATTCTGAGAGAAAATCGAGGAATAGTGTGAATTTTCCCCCATTCGTACTTTTCCAGTTCGCTGCTACATTCTTCATACATGTTGAAAGGTTTTCTAGGACATTCTGAAATAATAAAACTAATGTTAGCTATATACATCGGCCATACATATCATATATTGAAATTAAGTACGTATTTTTTTCATGGTAATTTAATTTTTATTTCTACTTTAGGTTAGGTTTTATAGTTTTAACATTTGATTAATTGACGAACTGTAGCGTTAAATTTGTTTTTGAATAATTAAAATAATTGTAATGTTCTATATGTGAAATCAAGTATGAAACCTGTATGTATTTTATATTAAATAGTGTATTTGTATTAGTACGTAATGCATAGTTCAATATTAACGTCTCATTCCTTTCAGAGCGGATAGAACCTCGAAGACATAATAACATCAGAATTACTATCTCCGCTTATATTAAATAACTGTGAGGAGAAAATCTTAACGTAACCTACCTATGCCTCGCAATAGGCAATAGTCAGTGACTGTAAATGACGACATGGCTTATTACCTGTCACAATGAGTACTGAATATCTAGTCAATACGTGGGTTCGAGGTGGCCATAGAATTACTACCTTCGCAATTGCGAAGATGAACACGTGAACCTCTGACTTTTATCCATTACGAAAGTGATTAAGGGACTTAACCCTTTGACTGCCGAGCTTTTTCCTATAAAAGGATTACCTCCATTAGCGTAGGTCACCGGTGACCTACGTGGCGCTCAACGAGTTAAGTATGTACGTAAATATTAACTAAGACAGCACATTTTAATGCATCAAATGTAGGTATTAATGTGCAGTTTTGTTTAATAAACAAACAGGTATTTCTTTCTTTGTTCTTATTTTACCACCACCGCGCAACGAACCTGGGGCCAGTCCTGCCTGTAAACCGCCAGACACTGCTCCGTCACCGAGTCCTCACTCACGAAGCTGTTCTTGAGTAGAAACACCAGAACATCTGACACCGCCTTCCAAACATCCTGAGGACTACTCCTTGTTAACGTTAGAATTTGAATGTTCCTGGACCAAAAACGTACCTTGTTATTTACTTATACATTCAGGTCCTTCAATCCGTCATTGGTAGAAAAACCTTGAAGATACGATAGAATCTCCTTGGTCACTTTATAGCATGAATGTTGGGATTGTGATGTAATGTCGAACATTGGTGACAGGTTACTAGCCCATTACCGATAGATTCTATTTACCCCTAGTCACTCAGTCGCCTCCTAAGACATGCCAGTAAGAATAGCAGTTAGTTTGCATTATTTTGCGTCCCAAACTAGCACAGCACATTGGCTATTGTCTATTCAATAAATATAAATACATTGCATGATCTCGCCACGTCACGCTCGTTTCCTTAGAGCGGTAGGTAGAGATCAAGGTACACCACTTATGGGCATACATATACATTGTGATAAAAATACACTTAAACTTTTTTTTAGTGCGTAAGATTGAAAACTTGCATGCTTCGATGGTTTGGACATGTTATGCGGATGAATGATAGAAGATTGACAAAAGGAATATACGTGGGTGAAGTGGAAGGGTGGTTACGGCCCGATAAGACATATGATAGTCAGAAAGAAGCAATATTGAAAAAGGGTGACGTTAGAAGCACTTATAACCGCCGAGTGTGTATGAGAATATGTATGAGTGTCAATGAAGCGAAAGTGCTCTCTGCCTACCCCTCTACAGGGAATCAGGCATGATGTGTATGTATTAAACTTACCTAGAACAGAGAATCCTATCGAAATACTCCAACAACGTTCCATTTTCGCTACCAACCAGGGTAGTAACATCATTATCCTCAACTATCGATTCTTTGCTATCCGTCGATACTTTTACATCGACTATCGACACTTTCTTATCGACATCGGGCGACCCTATTGGGGTTGGTAGTCTGTCGTCCTCGAAATCTCGGTCAAAAACCTCGTCTTCGTCCATTGTGCGATTTTGGACCCTGTCCGGACAACATAAGGACCATATTGCGTTCAATTGATTCAGGAACTGTTGAGTTACTTGCTTGGGTTTTCTGCTGGCTGAAAATATAAAAGAAAATTGAGAGATTTCTATGTATATTATACATACATACATATCACGTTAATTTCCCTGCAGAGAAGTAGGCAGAGATCACTTTCGCTTCATTGACACTCATACACACTAGGCGGTTATAGGTACTTCTAACGTCACCTCTTTTTCAATATGGCGTCTTTTTGACTGTCATGTTTTATTGACCGCCCTTTTACTTCACCCAAATAACATAACATAACATATAACTGCAGTCAATCTATTAACAGTAAATTGTAGTAGTAGATTGACAATCTCTACAGGAAAGGTTAAAATGTGTCTGATAAGATATTCACGTCCTTTTATCCCTTTCGGTATGGACAGGTTAGGTTAGGTTAGTACTAGGTGAAATTTTCATCACAGGCAATATTTAGCACTAATAGAACCCATTTTCATAATAATTTTAACATATTCAATTTGCTATTCAGAGGAGGAATGCTATCACTGTTTTGGGAACCCTACCACCCTCCGACAGCGATGATTATAAAGATATTTTCTATGTAATTTAATTTTTATTTCTACTTTAGGTTTATAGTTTCAATGTCTTACTTTATTGTGTATAATAAATCTCGAGTTTAATAAATATTCAATAAATAGTCTGCGATTGACTATAGTGATCTTGACTATCAAATGTAACTATAGTGTATTCGCGTTAAGAAAATAGTGACGTCATGATAATCAGAGGTTAAACTGGCCAATGAGACGTGAGTAAATGAGAAAACAAGTCACATTGACCAATCGCAGACAACCGTTGTCACGTCTCATTGGTCAAATCGTTTGGTTAATGATGACGTCACTATTTTCTTAACGCGAATACACTATAGCTTATTATTGAAACATCAGTTTTGAGTTCACACCCTCAAAACTAACCACCCAGCCAGGTTTAGCAGTCGTGAAGTGTAATTATTACTTACCATAGACAACGCACAAATCCAACGTCAGCTGCATAATCGCCCTGAGGGTAGGCAGACGCGTGAAGATATTGTCTTTAGAACAGACGGAGAGGCAATCGGATAAACATTGGGCCAAGTCCTGTGTTTCTTCATAGTCGAGCAGCAGGCATATGTTTTCCTGTAAAAGGTGATGGAGATTACAGGGGTCAGTGTATATAATACTATAGTATAAAACAAAGTCGTTTTCTCTGTCCCTATGTCCCTTTGTATGCTTAAATCTTTGAAACTACGCAACGGATTTTGATGCGGTTTTTTTAATAGATAGACTGATTCAAGAGAAAGGTTTATATGTATAATAACATCAATTAAATAGCCAGAGGTGCGAAGTCGGAGCGGGTCGCTAGTATAATACTATAATAGACAAAAAGACAAACGCATTCGTAGGGTAGTCAGAGGTTCAGGGTTCCATCTCCGCTATTGCGAAGGTAGTAATTCTATGGACACCTCAAAACCACGTGTAATAGAGATGTAGAAAATATACAGATACATTTAGATATTTTAATCCCTAGGAAATCAAAGACATAAAATCATTCTTGGTCACGTTTTTGATATCATAAGGAACATTGGTGACAGGTTGCTAGCCCATCGCCCAATAGATCCCTTATTCATGCTAAAACGATAGGATATCGTATCTCTTAGGTTCTGTCCACACCGGAAGGGATTAAAGGACGTGATTTATATACATTATCTTATGTAACATACAACCTAATCTCTATCGGGTAGGTACCTTGATCTCAATAATGACGTGAGAGGGACTCTTGTGTCTTCTCCCGAACTCTTCCTCTCCCACCATCATAACTTCCACGTTGGGAGGGAGATCTTTGGTCTCTTTTGGTCTAGACTCTAGTACATCGCCTAGGGCTTGTATATTCTTGATTTCGTTTTCTATGTCTTTGCAGAGAATATCTTTAAGAAAAGATAAGTAATAATAGACGTTATTGAATAAGTAATGCGTAGTTGCCCTCCAGTGGTTCTGACATAAGACCAGCGTTGCGTTTGCCACCAGACCCCACACACTAAACTGAGTTAGAACCCTTTTGCTGCGACAATAATAATATGCACAAAGTTGTACCCCTAGTTTGTAACTTTTAATTATAAGTGTTTTGTATTGTGTATGTTTTTGTGGCTGTGAATAAACGCTTTTATTATTATTATTATATTAAGGCCGATGTTTTTAAATAAATAATTTTAGGACTATGTTTGTTAGAGAATAGTCGTTATCAGGACATTAAATGTAAAATTAATATATGATATTATATAATTAATAGACATAGATATATACACATAAATTCTTTAATCTCTTTCGGGTGGATTAAACTTCAGAGTAATAAAAAAATCTCCTAGGTTACTCTCAGCATGAAAATTTGGAACCATCGTAACGGGTACATAGCCCATCACCCAATAGAGAAGAACAGCAGCTAGTTACCATTCTTTGAAATCAATAAATGATTGAAATACTTTGGTAGTTATAAATTACATACGCTTCACGACTTGTAAATACACACTCTCTTTTTTATTGTAGTCGGGTAGTTTGGTGGAAAACGCAACGCTGATATTATGTCAGAACCACTGTATGTATGTACATATGTATATGATATTTGTATTTATGATTAAAATAAATAGATCATCCAAATAGTAGGTACTAGGTAAATATTACAACTTACCAGTAGAATTCCAGTTATCATTAATCCATTTAACAACTTTACTCCGACAGTTTCTAACAAGTAGCGCTTCTAGCGGCTTCTTGTTATAGGAGGCCGCTAGAAGCGCTTGAAGGGACGCCTTGCATCGCTCTACGATTAGACGGTCGATCTCATCTAGCGCTTTTTCGCGGAGTTGGTCCAGACTCCTCTTGTAGATTTCCTTACAGTAGGGTATGTCTTTCTGTGAAATAAATTATTGGATTATAAGAATCTTCTTAAAACTTTTTTTCTTTTTCTTTAAACCCTTGCAGGGTAGTCAGAGGTTTGCGTGTTCATCTCCGCAATTGTGAAGGTAGTAATTCTATGGCCATTTAGAACCCACGTGTGGACAAAAGTCAGTATTCAATGTGACAGGTGGTAAGCCATAACGCCATTAAAGGTGGGTACTGACCAACGTTACGAGGTGTAATGTAACATGTTACACAGCGAGCATTCGTGCAGTCAGTACGTCGTGTTACGGGGAAACCATCACGATGTTCATCATCATCGATGCGTAACACGCTCTATGCGAATGTTATATTACACCTCGTAACGTTGTTCAGTACCCACCTTAAGAAGCACTAACTATTACCTGTTCGGTGAACAGGTAGGTTTCATCACGAAGTTTTCCCTCACCGTAATTCATTAAACTCATTAAACTTCATTTCCATTGGTATATGCTCAAGCGGAACTTTTAACCCTGTACCCTCGATACAGAGTCAAGCCCCAAACAACTAGCAGCCTATCACCAATGTTTCATATGAGATCACAACCCCAATATTCATGCTAAAAAGTAACTTATGAGTTTAAAGTATCTCCAAGGTCCTATCCATCCCGAAAGGGATAAACGAACGTGGACGTAAATGTGTTTAAATGACTAACCATAAATGCCATACATATATACAATCACACTTCTTTCCTACCAATTTTCCCATTTTCTTTTAAATATATCGAATGGATGCGAACGGCCACTGACAGGGAGAAGTGGCGTCATTTGGGGGAGGCCTATGTCCAACAGTGGATTCAGACAGGCTGATGATGATGATGATACATACATACACACCTCCCTCCCTAAGATAGTCCAACTACCATTCCCAACTATCACTAATAAACTATCTACCAATCTTACCCCCTCCTGCACAGCAGCGAGCACCTGCCGCCTCACGTCAGCGACCATGGCGTGAGCGTTGGCAGTACAGTGCTTCACGGCGCACGAGGACACGCGCTCTATCGTGATCTCTGCCAACCTTCGCCACCACGACGGCAGGGATTTCAGATAGGCTGTTTCTAGGCGGGCCTGCAATATAATATATATATATATATATATATATATATATATATATATATATATATATATATATATATATACTAGTGACCCGCTCCGGCTTTGCACTGGTATAAAATACATAGCCTACTCCACTATTTAATGGATGTTATTATACATATAAACCTTCCTCTTGAATCACTCTATCTATTAAAAATAACCGCATCAAAATCCGTTGCGTTGTTTCAAAGATTTAAGCATACAAAGGGACATAGGGATAGAGAAAGCGACTTTGTTTTATACTAACTATGTAGTGATATATATATATCAATCAATCAGCCTATGTCAGTCCACTGCTGGACGTAGGCCTCCCCAAGGGTACACAAAACACGATCACTCGTGGCCCTCAAGCCAACCACTTCCAGCGATCTTCAGGTCATCGGTCCACCTAGCAGGGGGGCGTCCTACACTACGTTTACCGATAAATATATATAAATAAATTGCAAGGAACATGCACATGTTTCCAAGGTTCTGTATACCCAGATAGGGATTTAAAATTGTGAATGTGTTATCTAGGAAACTTTCTCATACACAAACAATATGTATTTTTAGTAATTATAGTTCTATGTTAATCTGGGACGTATAAAGAATGGTAACTAGCTGTCATTGTTCCTGGAATATCCTAGGAGGAAACTAAAGGACTTGGGGAAAATGGAATCTATTGGGCGATGGACTAGCAACCTGTTACCAATGTTACACATCGTAACCCTAATATTCATGAAAAAGATGAGCTAGGATATATTATCGTATCTGCAAGATTCTGTTTAAACACAAACGCATTCACTACCATTGATCCTCGCGGAGTAGTTAAGGTTTATGTGTCTATCTCCACAATCCCAATAGCGATTTAAGCACTTACAAATATTTATGTGAATGTACAGTCAACGCTAAAAGTGCAGTCCCAGCTTTTTATAAGGTTTTAGTTTAAAGGAACAAAAGACAAACTGGCGCCACTATGCATTGTCATGGCCACTATACGTTCGCGTGCTTCGAAATGAAAAATATTGTCTTTTGTTTTTATAAACTGAACCTTATATAAAGTTACTGGGACTGCACTTTTAGCGTTGACTGTACATGTACATGTATTACCTGTATCTCCCTCTCCTTATTCCTGATTCGATCTTCATTGTTCAATGTCATAGTGACCGGTGTTATGTGTCTGAAACTACCGCCTTTGTCTTGAGCCGGCTTTGTGGTGGCCAGCCTCAGGTTAATGTCTTTCAAAAAGGGACACACTTCGAATAGAACTGCATCGGTAATGCCATCTACCGTATCTACTGGGTCGTATGATCTGGGGGTGTAATAAAAACATGATAAAAATTATTAAATATATATACGCCATATTACGTCTTACTGGGTCGGCTCCTACGTAACCGCCCTTTCACTTCACTCACATAATATATTCCTTTTGTCAATCTGCTATCATTCATCCGCATAACATGTCCCATCCATCGAAGCATGCCCTTTTCAATCTTAGTCACTAAATCTTCTTTCGAACCGTTACTCCCAACATGCTTCTCAGTGACCGCAAAGTTTACGTAGGGGCCGGCCTAATAGCAGATATAACAGTCAAATAGATACCATATTGAAAAACAGATTTTCGTTAGAAGTACCTATAACTGCCGAGTGTATATGAGGAGATGTATGAGTGTCAATGACCCGTAAATGGTTTGTCAAGATCTGTACAGATGGAAATCCGCGATCTCTGCCTACCCCTCTACAGGAAAACAGGCGTGATATGTAAGTGTTAAAAATCTTAAAGATTTATGATTAATACCCAGGGTAGGCAGAAGTTTAAGTGTCTAATTTCATAATTGCAGAGGAAATAATTGTATGGCCACCTCGAAGCCATGTTATACCTAATCGTCAGTACTCAATATTAATTAGTTAAAAACAATATTTTATGTTTACGAACTGACTATTCCTAATTTCCAGGAATATGTAGATTTTTTCATGATGTAGGTACCCTTCAATTTATATATGCTGCTTTTTAAAATTAATGAAAATGTATATACCTACAACATCAAAAAACTTCATTTCCATTGTTACTTGCTTCGAGGTTTGAACCCTGAACCTATTGATTTAGAGTCGAGCTTTAACGACTTAAATACACTGAACTTATTGTATATGTAATTAGAATTATATCTCATAATTACCTAGCAACATCATTTGGTAGAATCTCCATAAAACTACCATCATAGAAAAACTCCTGTGGAAACTGCGGCATATCAAACAGTGATGCCAGGGTAAGCTGCAGAAAAACTACCACGCTCCTTTTCAAATTGGCCTCTTTTAATTTAGTCTGGTATAGATCGAAGACCTTTTTTATTAGATTTTGGTAGTATTTGGTTCTTAGGCTGGTATAGTCCAACATGGATAGATATTGCACTACCCAAGGTATGGTAATGCAGAGGCGTTGATTGTCAATCGCTTGAGCTATGATTTCTTCTAAGTTTAACGGGGCTTGACTCTGAAAATAAGTATTAGTTTATTGTTAATTTACGTACATACATATATTCATGTTAACATACATAATCTTTTTATTAGAGTCGATATAATTTTGAATATATATTTATACTTTTTTAAGAGTTAAAAATGGCGATAATTAACTTTCTTTCAAAATACACATATTCTCTACGATGAGGGAAAACATCAGGACCATTTTTCTGAACAATTAATAGTGAATTTGGTTGCATTTGTGTTTGTTGACTTGCAAGGGTTGAGAATGTTTATGTATTATTGATTATATGTAATTACTTTTACAAAAAATGCTATTAAATATAATACACATTGTATTGTATCCACAATAATACTCGTACACAAAAAAGAAGAGCATGTATAATAAATTTAATGGCAGTGAGTAAAGCGAAAGAGATTTGTCAGGATCGTTCTATGCCTATCTCATAAAGTACGTAGAGTGGAGAATAAATACATTATATGTAGGTATGAAAAAAAACTCTACTTACATGACACCTCAAACTGAGATCGTTATCCAATACTTTTTCCTTTGGCACATTATTATATAGAAAATCTCTATTACTCGTTCCATTAGTACTCGATTTAATCACATATTCCATTGGTAACTGTATATATGGTAGACTTTGTAAAAAACCTAAGAATTTAGCTAACAAACGTAGCTTTTCTAGAACGGTTATAAAATCTTTTGTGTATTCTTGTTTGGATGCTGAAAGTAATAAGAGATGTTATAAATCGGTGGAGACCTGTCGTTAGGGCCTTGACTCTGTATCAGTGGGTACAGAGTTCAAACCTCGGCGAATGTAATAAAAAAATGAGTTTTCTAATACTCCATGTACATTATCACAATAAAATTACATTGTGGAAATGCGTCGCATAGTTGAGAGGGAAAACATCGTGAGAAAACATTTCCGTTTTTAGAATAGGTAATAGTCATTGCTTGTTAATGGCGGCACAATTTACCATTTGTCACATTGAGTAACTACTGGCTGTCTAGTCCATACGTAGGTTTACCCCCTGTCACACAGAGTACTGACTGGTCAACGCAACATCTCAATACATCATCATCAACGACACGCAACATCTCTGACTACCCCTTGGACGTGAAAGCGTTGGTATGTCTTTTTTATTAAGTTTATAATCTCATTACTTTTGTAACATAAAGATATAACATAGTTAGTGGGTGGTAACATCTAGTTGTTGTTGTTGATTTAGCTGAGTGAAAACATCGTGAGAAAACCTGCCCATTTCTTGAAATTGACAATAATCTACCACGTTGAATACCGATTATCGGAGACCCAAGTCCACTAATGCTTTTTGCAAAATATCAGTTCAATATCAGATTAGTAATAGTGCGAAGTTGGTAGTGGATTAGCAAAAGTGCCAATTTTCGGGACGCCCCCGGCAAGGTGGGATGACGACCTGCGCAGGTTGGCCGGCATCGAATGGATGCGAACGGCCACTGACAGGGAGAAGTGGTGTCATTTGGGGGAGGCCTATGTCCAACAGTGGATGCATACAGGATGATGATGACAAATTTCGCCATTTTTAAAGTGTAATTTGACACTTTAGCTGATATCAATGATGAAATGAAACACTCTAGCGTTTGTGCTAAAACGTTTGACTTGAACCCCAGGTAAAAAGTTGGTTTAGAATTGCCTAACCATATCCCTTGGATAAAAGCAATAACTCAAACTCTGTCTACCCTAAAAGACACTATAATCTAATTATAAATCTACCCTGTGTGCGCTGTCAGCTGACAATAGGCGGCACTGTGAAGCCTTAAGGGCTCTACAGACAACCGCCGAGCTGGACGCCTTTTGAGATTACTACAACTGCTACTACTAGCTTTGTGATCATATTTGAAATGTAAATTAAATTTCATGTAAAACAATTTAAATTGAATTTAATGTTAAATGAAATGTAATTTTATGTGTTGTGTATTGTGTAATTCAATTATTGTCTATGAATTCTATGGTATGTTGAATATTGTATGTAATTGATGTGGATGTCTCAATAAAGATATTAATATTAATCGTGAGCATGTGTATGTTTCCTTACCATTCTTCTCGTCCAAACTCTGCAGTGACTTGGAATTCAACATCATGATTTCACTCGCGAGAGAATCCCTTATGTGTATCCGAAAGGGTTCACTATCGGCAAATATTAGGAATTCTCTGTAAATAACAACATACATTTATTTGATATCGTAATAATCGTAATAAAAACAAATTAACGAAATGCATCGAATCGTAGGGTGAGGGAAAACATCGTGAGGAAACCTACGTGTTCGTTCGTGGACAGTGGAAATATGAACCACTGACTACCCCGCAAGGGTTAATGGTCGTGAATAAAGCGCTTGTAGCCCAGTGGGTAAGACAACTGACTTCTTATGAGAAAGGTCCTAGGGATTTTACAGTCGCTAACCTATAACGTTGGGTGCTCTCTATCTAGTGAAACACGGGCTTCGAGGGACCCATACCTAACATGCCTTCGAAATTTCGGAGATTCAAGCCTCTGACTACCCCGCCACAATAAAAAAAGGGAGTAAACACAAGTCGCGAAACGTAGGTATATGTGTAAGTACAGTCAACGTCAAAAGTGCAGTCCCAGTAACTTTTTATAACCCAAAACCCCAACATATTAAAAATTTCATACTGAAAAGTGCCATAGGAGATATTGCTTCCCCGAAAACCCCTTTTTTGGCAAATGTAGTTAAATATACAGTTCGATTCAATATAGTTTTACGTAGATTGGTTTTTTACTATTACTATTTTGGCGTCTAAGCGGTAAAAAATATTGGATATTTTTGCTATTCACGACTTTAAACACAACTTTAAATCTCTCTCCTGTAAAGTTAACTAAAGAGTTTAGGACAAGTACGTCGTTAGGTGTCGATATGTATATTAACATTTTTATTAACATTATAAGAGTAAACAAATTAAAATGAGACAAATCTTATTCACACTTGCGCGGGGTTGCCATGTGCGCTTGGTTCCATTAATGTAAATTATTTTATAATTAATTCTTTTCTCTATTTGTGTAACTATATGTATTACTGCGTCTAGTGTGAATAAAAGGAATTTTATTTTATTTTTATGTAAAATATATATAAGTATATAAACTCACTTGTAGAACATCTCCTTGGCAGTGAACCTAGGCAGGCGGTGAGACTCTTGGCTCGTGGGACCCATCAGCCGACGCTGCAGCTTCGTTAGCTTTGACTCCTGGATATTTACTTATTTATTTATAAATTGGTACACAAATAGAATACAATCATAACATAAACACAATAGAAATACAAGTTGGTTCTAAAAATACAAATTGTAATCCAAAGCAGTGTACACAACATGCCAAAGGAGCATAAATAGCAAGGAGAAATAGGACTCATATCAATTCGGCGTAGCTAATTTGTTTGGGGCTTGACTCTGTATCAGTTGGTACAGGGTTCAAATCCCGCTTGAGCATCACTACATAGTATAAAACAAAGTCGCTTTCTTTGTCCCTATGTCCCTTTGTATGCTTAAATCTTTAAAACTCCGCAACGGATTTCGATGCGGTTTTAATAGATACAGTGATTCAAGAGGAAGGTTTATATGTATAATAACATTCATTAAATAGTGGAGTAGGCTATATATTTTATACCCGTGCAAAGCCGGAGCGGGTCACTAGTGTACCAATAAAAATTAAGTTTAATGAATTTCTATGTACATTTTCGTAATAAAAATACATTTACAAAATACGTTGAAAACTATGGTGAGGGAACACGTGAGGAAACCTACCTGTTCCCCGAACACTTGTAAAGGACGACATGGCTTACCATCTGTCACATTGAGTACTGACTATCTCAACACGTGGGTTCGAGGTGTCCATAGAATTACTACCTTCGCTATTGCGGAGATGGACACCTGAACCTTTGACTACGTTTGTCGTTTTACTGACTATCTGGTCAACACGTGGGTTCGAAATGGCCATAGAATTACTACTGGTCATGAACACGTTTGTCTTTTATTAATTTAATTCTTTATTAATAAATTAATACATACCTGTTGCTGGTTAACCAGACACTCGATCATCATGTGCGTGGTGAACAGGCGAGCCAAATGGACGTGGTTGGACGGCGATATGCCCAGTGAAAGGAGGGTTTTCACTCTCGTACGAAACGTGGACTTGGAGGGTTGCTGGCTGTTCTCTGCGTACCATCTGGGGAAAATGGGGGAATTAGGTAGATATATGCGTGCTAAACACATTTACGAAATGCGTCGAATACAAGGGGAGGGAAAACATCGTGAGGAAACCTACTTGTTCCCCGATCAAGTATTAGTTAGTGCTTGTAAATTGCGACATGGTTTACCACCTCTCACGTTGAGTACTGACTATCTGGTTAACACGTGGGTTCGAGGTGCGCATAGAATTACCTTCGCAATTGCGGAAATGGAAACCTGAACCTCTGACTACCCCATTTGTCTTTTTTGTTTTTATATGCGTGCTAGACTGGGATATATAATGAATATAGGTGTAATAGCCGAGATATGGGGTTTCAAGGAAAACTGATATGTGCCACTACTGAAATATTGTCAAATAAAACCTGCCATGTGGCTGAAGAACTCCTAAAATAATTTTGTTTGACCATGGTCAATGACGATAGGTACGAAATAAGTGTGCTATAAGTTCAATCTTAATGAGTTTTGTATTGTGAACATTCAATGCATAGTTTATAATTGTAACAAAACCTTATTTTGGTTAGTCCCATAATTTAAGTCCTTGTGGGTTTTGTATTTATGAGCTATTTAAATTTGACAATATAAATTAGGATATTTTACGTCTCTGATCTTCTGTCTGCTCCTAAAGCGATACGATTACGTATGACTATGCATAAAACATGTTTTATTATCAATCGCAAGCAGAAAGTTTTGTATAGTCTTATTGCAAGAAACTATTATAAAAGTAAAAAAAACAAAACATCATACCGCAAAATTTCGTAAAACATATCCCGTTGTTTCTTGAAATTCTGGAAGCTAAGCAGCGAGGGAAAGTTATCCGCATTATCCGTTTCAATATTGAAACACACTATATTATTCGTAAACTTATTCTCCACTATCTTTTCTTCACTATTCCCATCATTTTCCATCCTCATACCGTATAGATTGAGTAAGAACTTAGCCAGATCCGGACAGAAGCTTCGAAGTTTTTTATTCTCTCCAAACGTTTTCAACGAATTCCTATCTAGCATAAACTCTAGATAGCTACGTTGATTATACAACGATTTCACTGCAAAATACGTGCTATTATGAACCAACTTCAGTATATATTCACTTAGAGTATTATCGTTCAATTTGTCTTCCGTTTCTAAATAATCGTTCTCATACTGATTTGAATGTAGAATTGAAACAAGGAAGTATATTTCGTTGCTTATACTCAGTACTAAGTTATTTCTTATCAATACATCGTAAATGTCTATTAAGAGATCTAGTTTGTCCTTATACGTCACTTTAGTACAGTCCGGCTTCACCAAACGTTGTTTAGGAATGACTGCACTTGTAACCTTTATTTGAACGGACTGAGCGTTTTGGGGAGTGCTCGTGTTTAGAATATTAAACTTCTCCATAAGTCTATGCCGTTCTTCCTTGAGCATATTACGTTCTGCATCGTAATTGTTTGACGCAGTTTTCGGTTTGAGATTCTCCTGTTTAAACAATGCGTTCTCTTCGAGAAGTAATGGAGATGGTTGTTGAAATGATTCGGACGTAAATGAGTGTAAGGAGAAACTCTTTTGCGGTGCATTCGTATCCAAGTTCGTAGGTTTAATCCTTCGTTTTTCACCTCTCAGCGAACTGGACTTCCTGGCTCCTATTTCGCGAAACATTTCCGTACTACTCAAGTCTAGCGTACTTTTAGAGTCTACATTCTCATTGGACACATTTTTTGGCATAATACGTTTCTTTTTACTCGACTTTATTTGTGCGGTAACCAAGTACTCCCCGAAACTTGGTGATAGTTTATCGTTACGGAACTTATTACTGGTTCTCGGTGTATCACATCGTTCAAAACTTTTCATGGGGCGACATTGTAATGGACTAGGGCTTAGGAGTGAAGAATGATCACTTTTGGAGCCAGATTTCAAAGGAGTACTAGATATGATGACTTTGTCAAAGCTATTACTTATATGGGACTCATCCGAGTCAGTGCAAGTTGTATTGATTGTGGAACTCTGATCTTTGCTCTCATTGAATAGTTTGGTCTTAACTCTCCGTACAGGTTTCTTGGAGCCATTTCCCTCTCGGCTTGGGGACTCGTAGCTTCGATGACGATGCTTGGGAACCACATTGGATTCGTTATTTTGTATTGCCTCAGTGTTTGGTTCACTAGAAGATCGGTGATGTTTTCGTTTTGGATTTAACAGCTTTTCGGGTGTATTACAGTGCTGTATCAAGTTAAGAGTACTGTTATTCGTTTGTAAGATGCTGTAAGAGAAAGTTTATTGATATAGTAAGATGTAAATAAAAGATATAAGCGTGTTAATGTTGAAAAAAAATTTCGTATACCTTTCAGTTTGGGTGCGCAAAAATGAAAGAAAATGCGCCACAAATTCATTTTTATTGCAACACAGTATATCATTATACTCAGGAGTATCCTGCAATGAGAATTTGAAGGTCAATAAGTGATACAGAAACGAGAAAATAGCAAAATATTGTACACAACAAAGATATAACCTCTATTTCTTCGTCATTAAGCCACTTTATAATGATGTCTTTTGGAATTTTTCCACTAAGTAAACTCGCTACTATTGTTTCTGGCATTTTTACAGTTCTTATCCATCAGAAGTCACAATAAAGGATCCTTTTATCGATTCAGAAAGAAAATTCGTACGCGGTAAAATCACAACATACAAAACAAATGTCAATGACAACATGACAGACAAATATGACATTATAAGTGACAGATGCAAGAATATAAATCTACATACATACATACGCTTCACGACTTGTGTTAACAAAAAAGGGTGTGCCCTTTTTTATTGTGGCGGGGTAGTCAGAGGCTTGAATGCCCATCTCTAAAATTCCATAGGCATGTTAGCTATGGGTCACTCCAAACCCGCGTTTCATTTCGAAACTATGTGATAGGTTATGAACCGTATCGACGTATATAGGCACTGGCTATTACCTATCTCGAGGGATAGGCAGGTTTTGTCACAATATTTTCCCTCACTGTTTTAAATCTTAATTACCTACAGAATAGAAAACACGTAATTAAGATTCCTTTTGCCTTCTTCCTTTGTTTTATCGTAGATAGTTAGGGCTATTATTTCAACGTAGGGCATTAATTAAGTTTACAAATCCATAAGTGATATTTAAACTGACCGAATAAAGCATCTATTTATTGCGGACCAAGACTAGAAGTGTGAGCTTCTGAAGTCTAGATAGCCACATCTTCATAATTAATTGATTGTCAGTCAAGAAATGTCTTTTTTATTATAATCAACAAAAACATAACCTAATAAGATAAAAAAATATTTTCTATTTTATTCTTTTAATCATGTACTTGTTACTAAAACCGATACCTAATTTATGATTAGCGTAAGTAATTAATGCAATCTGTAACGAATAAATTTACTAGCACTAATTAGCACTAATCAACTCTTTATTCTTACAGCAACAATATGTTATAGCAAGTTAATAAATACTAGAACCTAGTAAAACTCAAATTTTTAAACAATGGACTTTACTATACGCTATCTGCAGGCTGTTGCCTTTTTCGATCTACTCGGGATTGGCTCCCTGGTTCCTTTGATAGCTCGTTACGCGAAAGACCATGGCGCTAACCATATCCAAATTGGACTTCTCGGATCCCTCTACGCTGGCTTCCAAATGTTCTCCGGACCCTTCATAGGCAGTCTCAGCGACCTGAAAGGCCGAAGAAAAATACTAATATTCACTATACTAGTAAGCGGCTCCGTTTATATCATGATAGGGAATACAACTTCCGTAGCCGTGCTTCTGTTCTTCCGATGTGTTTTGGGGATATTTAAACAGACGCAGATATTAACCAGAGCCTTAGTGCCGGATTACGAGAGGAATGAGAGTGAGCAAACGAAGATCTATGGACAAATAGCGGCTATTGCTGGTTTGGGCATTACTATTGGGCCTACGTTAGCTGGGCATATAATGGAAGAGTTTCCGGATCATGGCTTCCAGATCGTGTCATGCTTCACTGGATTCTGTTTCTTACTGAATGGGTGCATAGTGTACTCGTTACCGTATTCTAGGAAGGAAATAACGGCACAGCGTCAAAACAGAAGAAACACTCGATCTGTGCCCATAGTAAAAACGTTGGTGTCTAGTATGAAGCAAACGTTTGTTTACATGTACAAGGTGGATTGGCGTAACTATTGGGACATCTTTCTAATGAAAGCTTTCCATGCATTCGCCATGAGTGCGTATTATTCCAACTACCAGTTCTATCTAAAACACAAGTACGATTTGTCACCAAAGCACATAGGGTACGTAATATCATTCCAAGGCATTATCACGTCTTTAGCTAGTTTTTTCATAAGTTATATCAATGCATTTTATGTTAACGACCCTGATTTTAGTTTGAGAGGCTTACATGTGTTTATTTTGTTGACTGTCTCCCTAATAGGGTTTGTAATTGCATTCCATACATTCATATACGTAATGTTCCTAATCCCTCTCGCCATTGGTAATGCGGTGGGACGTTTAGTCGTCTTAGAGATGATTTTAAAACGTAGTAAGGGTGAGCATAGAGGTTGTTTGATTGGTGCGTCAAATAGTGTTCGTTCGGTAGCCGGCGTACTAGCACCAATGTTTTCAGGCCTCATAAGCCATTTCATAGGGGTGGAATATGTGATATTCATGTCTATGACAGCCACAGGTCTTGGCACGTTACTAAGTTACAAAGCCAGGTATAATTCTAAATGATTTTTTTATGAATATTTTATACATGCTATATACTGAGTATTGGGAAAATACACTTTTTAGAAAGTATACACAGTCCCTTTTTATTGTGGTGGGGTGTCAGAGGCTTGAGTGCCCATCTTTAAAATTTGGAGGTGTGTTTGGTATGAGCTACTCAAAACCCGTGCTTCAATAAATAGACAGCACCCAACATGATAGATAGTGAATGCCGCCATATAAAGACAATGACCTATTCCGAGGGTAAGGCAAGTTTGCAAAACATGTTTTCCCTCACCGTTAGCTAATGTAAAGGTTATACAGGACTGTAGATCATATATATATTAGTATGTTCTCAGTAGAATTGAACTAGGAACCTACAGTTCCAAAACAAATACTAACCACTGGGCTACTGATTCAAACCTGAAATCTGCATTTCCTTTATTTGGTTCTAAATGTTTTACTTATTTTGAGGTACTTGTATATGTGTCTACCCTGAAAAGGCTAAACGGTAGTATGTGTATGGATATTTAAAGCTTCTTTTCTAAATTGTAGGATTTTCTCAATGCTTAGTGTACTATAAAACTTTTGTATTTGATTGTTATAAATAAAGTATGACCTTTTCAATCTGAATTTTTATTTCACCCATAGTATTAAATATTTTAGTTCTGAGCTAGTTGCGGACGTAAAAAGAATGCTAACTAGCTGCTTTTCTTCCCAATATACCTTGGGAGTCTAAAAAAGAATAAGGTAAAGGGTACAATTGATATCATGCCACAATTTTCATATTAATGTCATAACAATTCTTCTAAATATGATACATATTCATCTTAAAGCTTCTGACCACATCAAAATAACATATAATAAATGAAGCAAAAACATATAAAGATGATTCAAATATTTATAGCTTTTACTGACTAATGGTGATGTATTAACAACCCTTCAAAACACCTGAATTGTTCCATTGAGTGTTAGAATAACCTTGATAGTCATTGGATGACAGATTTACTGTGTATTATGGCTCTGACAAATCTTCCTTGACAGAATAGCATACAATACAAGAAAGTTGTGTAAACAATATGTTAATTCGTTTCAAGGACAATAGATGGCGCTTCACGTAGTTTTTAAACAAGAAGAGGTTCAAAATAGAATGAATTAGTTTTCTTTCAGGTTGCTGTTACAGGTTACACGGATTTGCAATATTCGTTTCTACTACTTATTCAAATTACCAATTTTGGAATTGAAGTCTAAGGTTGTTATTTTTCATCTTTAGACTTTCACAGTAGGTGTAATGAGTATTACAAACTTTCCATTGAAGAAATATTAAATAAATTTACTCGTAATTCACCGTAGTTCAGTTGTATGTGGCTTGAGTCTGTATCAGTGGGTACAGGGTTCAAATCTTGGCGCATGTCCTAATCGAAATGAAATTTTCCTTGTACAATTTAGCAATACATATAATAATATAAATGCACCGAATACTATGGGGAGGAAATCTACTTGTGTCCCGAACCGGTAATAGTCAGTGCTTATCAATGGCGACACGGCTTAGCATAGGTCTGTTACATTGAGTACTGACTATATAATAATTGATGTGGTTGTCTCAATAAAGATATTATTATTATTATATCGTCAGGTTAGGCTAACACGTAGGTTACTGACTATAGATATAGTACTTTCGCCTTGCGGAGTTGGACACCTGAAACTCTGACTATGAGTTGGGGTTATATTTATGTAGAAATAACGTTGAATTCTGCTACGTATTAAATACATATGGGTTTGAGGTGCAATTACTACCTCTGCAATATACAGAGATGATCACGCGAACCACTGACTATCCCGTAACGGTTAATGGTCGTAAAAGTGTTTGTCTTGTTTGAATATATGTATCTATACCTTCACGTTCTTGAATCCCTTTTAGGGTGGACAGAACCTTGGAGATGTAATATCTCACGTATCATCATGAATCAGGTCAGTCTGGTGTTAATTATATGTATTTATCTATCTATAATAAGTATATATTTCGTAAATATATGACGACTAGTACCCTTAACACAAGCCTTAATTGAAATTATCAAAGGGCTAGTTCAATTAGTGTCCTAAATATTATTAGTATTTGTGTAAATGTATGTACACGTGCATATTCCGGTCTAACCACCGTATATTTGAAAATAATCATAACTTTTTTAGAATTGAGATTCAATCTATTTTCGCAAAGCGTGTAATATGTTTTATTTATTATGATACGTACCTACTACCAACAAAACTCTAGTTTTTCATCACGCCTATATGTAACACTATTATATTGTTACTGAATTTGTACTTCAAAAAGTTACAAGCCAAAGTATTTTAATCAGGTTGAACTTGACTTGAAACAGTTCTGTATTAATAGGAAAATTACAACCAATACTAATAAGTACTACCTAAATACTAAAAAGTGTGTAGTGTCTTAGAGAATAGAATAGTAGTTTACTTATATATTTATATATGTACGCTTTCCTTATACATTCTAAGAATGATTCTCAAAAGATTCCTTTATACGTGTGGCGTATTGATGATTGCGATTCAGCGGTGCAAATCTAATAGTAAGTCTTTTAACTTCCGCATAGAATAATAGTGTTCATAGAAATATAGAAATTTACGATTAATTTAATACTTATAAGGTCGCATTACCAAAGTCTTGTATTTATAACTAAAGTAATAAGTAGTTTGAGGATAACTACCTACCTGTTCTCCATTCAGGTAATAGTCAGTGCTAGTAAATTGCTACGCTGTCACAGATAATATAATACTACAGACGCTGTCAATGTCACATTGAGTACTGACTATCTGTTTAGCACGTGGGCTCGATGCACCTAGCTAAGGGGCCTTATTTTTGATTTCAAGTCATATCATCCGAAGTACTATATGGATAATACTACGGTGAGGGTAAACATCGTCAGGAAACCTAGCTGTTCCCCGAACAGGTAATAGACAGTGCTTGTAAGAGGCGACATGGCTTACCACCTGTCACATTGAGTACTGACTATCTGGTCAACACGTGGGTTCGAGGTGGCCATAGAATTACTACCTTCGCAATTGCGCTGCACCTGAACCTCTAACTACCAAACGCAAGGGTTAATGATCGTGAACGCGTTTTTTGTTTTTGTCTACTATATGGATAGGATACCAGAGTAAAATGTGTAAAGGATGTGCGCGCAATACAATTAAACAAAGAACCATTGAAGAGCCAATCAGTGCAACACACAGCCTCCTTGGCGCTCTAGCCTTCACGATACCTTATTTTTGACTAATATACAATAACGGTCACCGCTAGGGTTTCGAACTACACGCATGCAGCAACGAGCATGTAGAATCGGAAACGACTATCCAATATAAAATGGAGTCAGTATTGATCAGCTGATTTAATAAAATTCATAAATTTAAATATCAGTAGACTTCATCTAATCCTGATGATCTAATCCATAACTGAAATATATGGATGTAATGGATGTAAGTAAAGAAAAAGAGATTTGTAAGAATCGTTCAATGTGGTGATCAAATAGTCTCGGTTTAGGCTGATTATGGAAGTTGAGGCGTGAATAAAACGTAATATGTATGTAATAAACATATTTTTATTGTTTTTTCCAGACATTAATTCTACCACGACGGTTACAAGTGATAAGAGTAAGACCAATATTCATTTCATCCTAAAAAGAGTTCAGTTAAGTGTTAAACTAGAATACATCTTATAATTACATATATCAGACTAATAAACGTCTAACATTCACGGAGCCAAGTCCACTAATCCCTTTTGCAAAATATCATATTAGTAATAGTGTGAAGTTGGTAGTGGATAAGCAAGAGTCAATTTCGCCATTTTAAAGCGAAATTTGACACTTTTGCTGATATCAATGGTGAAATTTGACACATTTGCTAATCCACTACCAACTTCACATTGTTACTGATCTGAAATTGAACTGCGTTGGTGCTAAAACGCACTAGTAGACTTGGGCTCCAGGTTATTAATACTCATTCAATGTGTCGTGTAAGTATGGGACGTTAGCGTATTCAGCTGTCATATCCTACGATGTCACAAAACGCAAGAAGAAAACTAGAGGCAGAAGTATTACGCCAAAATATACTTGATAATTTAAAAACTGTATTGAAATGAATATCAATATTTAAAAAAATATTACACTAGACAAACAGAAAGTCAAGTGCGTGTGTATGTTTATTTATTTCTATACATACCGCGTTGAGTTGGTTTGATTGTTTCATAGATGGCAGTACCACATCAGCAGCACCCCTAATAGTAACAACAACCCCAATCACTGGAACAACGGCAGGTAATTATTACGTAATGAGTTACACAAGTAGCGGTTTTTCTTCTGGTCATATAGTAACAAGCGTACAGGAGACCATGTCTTTTTCTTTTGCCAAATCGTATTTTAATGTTACTTCAGCAATAGTGTGAAGTTTTTAATGGAAAGTACAAGTGACTTATTTCGCCATTCTTAACGCAATATTTGACACTTGCTGTCACGTATGGTGAAATTTGTCATTTTTGCTAATCCACCACCAACTACTCATTATTACTGAAGTGATATTGAAGTACGGTTATGCTAAAACGCATTAGTAGTAGTTAGATCACTTAGCTAGGCATTTGTAAAAGTATCTCGTCAGAGCTAAATAACTCAGAATAACTCTACATACGACGATACGGTTCACTACCTATCACGTTAGGTGCTGTCTATCTAGTGATACGCGGGCTTCGAATGACCCATACCTAACATACCTTCGAAATTTGGGAGATGGTCATTCAAGCCTCTGACATATTTTTGACATGATGTACATACTCATCACGACATTTTCCCTTGTGAGATGGTCAGAGGTTCGTATGTCTATCTTATACTACACAACGGTGAGGGAAAACATCGTGAGGAAACCTGCCTATCCCTCAGGATAGACGGCGATACGGTTCACTACCTATCACGTTGGGTGCTGTCTATCTAGTGATACGCGGGCTTTGAATGACCCATACCTAACATGCCTTCGAAATTTCGGAGATGGGCATTCAAGCGTCTCACTATCCCGCCATAATAAAAAAGGGACTGTGTATACACAAGTCGTGAAGCGTATGTTTTTGTAGGGAAGTGTTTGCAAGATATGGAAAATGTGAGGGTACACATTGAAAGGAGAGTGAAGAAGGCAAATGCGGTAAGCGGTATGATGTCTAGTCAGTTGATGTCAGAACGGGCACGACTAGCCATTTATAACACTGGTCTGGTTCCTACGATTATCTATGGTAGTGAAGGCTGGGTTTGAGTCAAGACTGAAGAGAAAGCATGTTTGAGAAGGTTAAAGAGAGTGAGTGAAGCAAGAGAGATTTGTCAAGATCGTTCAAGATGGCGATCAATAGTCTCTGCCAAATCTAGTTGAGGAAGTAGAGGCGTGAATATTTGTATGTAATATTGTCATGTTTTTTCAGTCATTGGTAACGAAAATTCTACCACAACGAATGCACATGATAAGAGTAAGATTTCGGTATTTATTTCATTTCCAAATTCACTTAAAAAGAGGTGATATAGAAGCATAAAATGGATTATAAAATGGTGTCGTTGGAAGTACCTATAGCCACCGAGTGTGTATAAGTGTCAATGAAGTAACCGTAGTTTGTCAGGATCGCGAACAAATTTGAATTAGTGTGTTTCTAACCTCACTTGCATCTTTAAAGACTGTTAAAATCGACGACACACTTTCGATTTTACAATTAATAGGGTATCAACTTGCCATGGTCACAATTTAATATGTTTTACATTTCTACCACTGAGGCGGCAAGCATTTTTCTTTTCTAAATTACTTTAAATTAAAAAGACAAAAACAACCGCGTTCACGACCATTAACGGGGTAGTCAGAGGTTCAGGTGTCCATCTCCGCAATTGCTAGGGTAGTAATTCTATGGCTACCTCAAACCCACGTGCTGACCAGATAGTGCTCAATGTGACAGGTGGTAAGCCATGTCGTCATTTACAAGCACCTATTATCTAGTAGGTTTTCTTACGACGTTTTCCCTTACCGCAGTATTCGATGCATTACGTAAATGTAAAAACAAAAAAAAACAAACGCATTCACGACCATTAACCCTTGCGGGGTAGTCAGAGGTTCAGGTGACCATCTCCGCAATTGCGAAGGTAGTAATTCTATGGACATATTGAACCCACGTGTTAACCAGATAGTCAGTACTCAATGTGACAGGTGGTCAGGCATGTCGCCACTACCGCACTAACTATTACCTGTTCGACGAACAGGTAGGTTTCCTCACGATGTTTTTCCCTCATCGTATAATTCAACGCATTTCGTAAATGTGTTTTTATTACGAAAATGTACATAGAAATTCATTAAACTTCATTTCCATTGGTACATGCTCTAACGGGATTTGAACCCTGTACCCACTGATACAGAGCCAAGCCCCAAACAACTGAGCTACGTCGAATTACGTAAATGTATGTATTATAATTACGAAAATGTACATAGAAATTCATTAAACTTTATCCCAAGGTTACACCACAAAACACGATCACTAATGGCCCTCAGCCAGCCACTACGAGCGACCTTTTTCAGGTCACCGGTACATCTTGCAGGGGGACGTTCTACATTATGGTTGCTGAGACGCGGCCTCCAACCGACAACCACTTTGCTCCAATGGTTGTCGTTTTTGCGACAGTACTAAATAACTTTAGTACTTCTTAGCGATACCACCTGTCATATTAGGAACTGACTTGTTAACACATTGGTTCGAGGTGACCATAGAATAACTCTCTCTCAATAACTCTTTTAAACTTCTTGCCCGTATGGCTTAAATGCTCAAGAATCTACATTTTATGTTATTTTACGTTTCAGTGTTCAGTGCATTTGTCGAACATTTGTTTAAAAGTGAGTTGATCAAGTGCAGTTGTTTATAACGTAGGTATAACTTAAGCGGTGGATGCGGAAAAGTGTGATTAGTGAACGTTGTGGTAGAAAGAAGATGTTGTGACGAAAATAGAGAAAGGTATGTTGACGTTAAGAAACATGGAACGGATGGATGAAAGGAGGGTTAGGAATTCATAGAGCCAAGGTAGAGTTGGAACGCAATAATTCAACGGTGAGAGAAAACAACCTATGAAAACCTGTTTTTCCTCATAATAGACAGTAGTCAGTATCTAGGTACGACATTCTTAGGAACCCTGCTTTTCCTCAAAATACATAACAATTAGTACCTGAATACGGCTTACCACCTGTCGTTGGATACTGTTTATTAGGTAAAAGGTATAGTGGGTTTCGCGTGGCCAAAGACTGCATAAATTTTTGTCTTTAATGGACTTCATCTCTGACTATCTCGAAAGGAATTTATGGTAGTGAATGCATATGTATTTCGCACGCTGAAGTATAACCAGTGATGCAGCTTATCTGCATCGTATACTGAGGCGAAACCTTATCATTGAATCAAGGTTATTTTCAATGTTTTTATTTATATAAATGTGCTATATGTTGAGTATTAAATGAATTGTTTCCTTTTTATTATATACATTCCCATCTTATAAACCGTTTCGGGGTGGTCAGAAACTTAGAGACGATAATATCCGTTTTCAGTAAGTTTATTATCTCGAGATAGCTGGGAGGTATCACACTTACGCTTCACAATTTGTATATGCACACTCAGTGTGATAGATAGTGAAGCGTATGACCCTGTACAGAATCTGGCTATTACCTATCCCGAGGGATAGGCAGGTTTCCTCATGATTCCGATATCTGGAAAGTAAATATAGGGTTATAAAAGTAGAATCTACTGAGCAAGGATGAGACATATACGTGTTTGTAACTTTATTTCTCTGTGTAATAAGTAGCTTTTTATATTGTTCCCTAGATGGCAGTAGCGTACCCCCAACAGCAGCCTTAGATCCAATCAACGGGACAATTCAAGGTAATAATGCTTTAATCTGCCCCGTGCCATCTGGGACGAAAAATAATGCTAACTATCTGCCGTTCTTCCCGGCATGTCGTTGGCGGCGACTAAGGGACTAGGGGTAACTGGAATCTATTGGGCGATAAGATAGCAATTTTTCATTATGCCATGGCAACCCCAATATTCATGCTAAAAAAAGACCTAGGAGATATTACATCTCCGAGGTTCTGTCTACCCCGAAAGAGATTAAAAGACGTGAATGTATATGTATATATTATATTACATACAGAACTTTTCTTCTTTATTTGTATAACGAGATGACTGGTTTGGATTGGGGTTTGTACGTAATACTTAACGTTATATATTGTTTCACGGTAACATTAGCGTGACTACAGAACTAGAACAAGAATCTAGCAGTAGAATATATCATGGTAAATAACAAAGCCTTTCTTCTCTTCATATAGAAAGAAGTGCCCAAGGCCCAAGTCCACTAATACTTTTTGTGAAATATCACTTTAGTTTCAGTTTCGTGGAATACCAAAAGTGACATTGTTTACCATTTTAAAGGTGAAATTTGACAGTTACTGTCATTATTGACGCTATACCGCTCGCGCTGCTGAAATCTGGATCCTGACCCCTCCGATTTAAGGTTCACATTGACACGCGACTTCGTTTTGCGATTTTTGCAATGGACACCCTAACCTGTGACTACCTCGCAAGGGTATATGTTCGTGAACAAAACTAACTACGTATATTGTCTTGTGTTACTATATATATATATATGAAGAATTTTTACCGTTTTTTTTATTCCAGGTGGACCGTTCGATTGGTTTCAACCAAATCGTAAGTGAAGCTAATACACCACTTTTATATATTCACATATGTAGCGAACAAACAAACATAAGAAATTAAGTAGTTACTAAGTCGTCGCCCGTAGCAACAACAATTGACGGTTGTTGTTAGAAAAATAATGACAACGTAAAAAATCTAAATTGTACGGAACTACTGATGGATGGTAATAAGTAAAGAACTGGTGAAATAGTGCTTGTGTTTTATTTGGGAGTCTTCCCAATACACACTACTACATTGGTGACCCCTTTGAATAATGTCGAACCCACAACAGAACGACCCCGTTTTGCCTGCTGCTGAATTGCACCGAGTTGGAGTTCGCGTGCCACCTTTCTACCCTGAAAGACCGGCGTTATGGTTCGCCCAATTGGAGTCGCAGTTCGTGCTAGCAGAGGTAACGCAAGAAAGCACCAAGTTTCATTACTGCATGTCGAATCTTGACCCTCAATACGCTGCGGAGGTCGAGGATATAATCGTGCACACAACAATCAAGAACAAGTACAGCAGACTAAAGGCCGAACTGGTGAGGCGACTGAGTGCTTCACGTGAGAAACAAGTGATTCAGCTAGTGACACATGAGGAATTAGGCGATAGATCACCATCACAATTTCTGCGACACTTGAAACAGCTTGCTGGGCCTGACGTACCCGCTGATTTCCTCCGTATGATTTGGACATCTCGCCTACCTACCACCGCACAATCTATCATCGCATCACAGCTAAATACGCCACTGGAACAAGTAGCTGAACTGGCAGATAAAATCATGGATGTATTGTCAAACACTCCTCAAGTGTCGGTGACGAATGGAGTGAATAAGGATGCACAGATTGCGAGTCTTCAGGAGCAGATCCATCAACTTCGTAAGCAGTTAAGCAGCCTTTCAACCCGACGAGACACTGAGAGGCATGGTGCGCGGCCACGTTCCCGATCAACGCGTTCATCCCGTTCCAGCTCACGCAGTAACAAGTACCCAACTTGTTGGTACCACTACAAGTTCGGCGCGCGGGCTAAGCGCTGCCTACCACCGTGTGACAAGGGAAACGCCCGCGGCAGTCAGTGATGGCGACCAGCGACTGCCCGCACATCGGTCGCCTGTTCGTCGTAGATGCATACTATTTTACAGACTGCTAGCGATACACCAGCCAAACAAACATCATTAAAACCTCCAACAAACAGACACACATACTGACCTATAACTCAAAAACATCATGAAGAAGACATTGTCAGAACATCATCTGGTCGTATAGTTCGTTTCCCTGATTACTATCGTCCCTAGTTATTGTTAAGTTTCTAATTTTCATTTGTGTATACTTTAAGATTTTTGTGTAAATGTATTTTATGTATTTGAAATTGTCAAACATACTTCCTTAATATTGTTGTGAAAAATTTAAATGTTATTGTAACCTAAAATTTCTTTAACGTTGCACATTAATGTTATGCATATAATTTTAATTCGACCTAAAGGTCTGGTAGGGGTGATGTAGCGAACAAACAAACATAAGAAATTAAGTAGTTACTAAGTCGCCGCCCGTAGCAACAACAATTGACGGTTGTTGTTTGAAAAATAATGACAGCGTAAAAATCTAAATTGTACGGAACTACTGATGGATGGTAATAAGTAAAGAACTGGTGAAATAGTGCTTGTGTTTTATTTGGTAGTCTTCCCAATAGACACAACTACACATATCTCACTCTACACTTCTGATACATGGTACACGCTTTATGAAGAATGTGTAGAAAAATCCTCCACGTCCTACGGGAAAAAATAAGTATTCAATTATTATTGTTTTTATACTTATGTATCTCTATTTTTTCTTTTTGGTTTAGTTGGTTTATTTAGGTATATATCTGCTATCATTATTTTATAATTAGTCTGTTTTTGTTCTCAGTGAAACATATTTAATGTAGTAAACTTAATTATTTAAGCATATATCTTTAATTACTGTATCTTTAACTGGTTTGTTACTGTTTTGTTTCTTTTAAATAAATAAATTAGCAAAAGAGTCAAATTTAAGCATTGCCTTAAAAATCGAAAAAAATTACAATTCCACGAACAACTTCATACTATCACTGAAGAAATATTTAACTGATATTTTGCAAAACTAGGCCCCAGTACTTATTGCGACAGATGGCAAGCCGAGTCACCACTTACAAATTCTTAACAATGTTTTCCCAGACCGTAATTGACGAAAACTCTTACGTTCTCTCTACCTGAAAAGGGAAATAAGTATACAATAATGGATATGTTGACGAAAGTGTATTCTTAAAAATTGAAGTTACTCAAGCTGTTTGTTAAATTAATACTTCTATTTCTTTCATTCTAGCTGTACTTCAAAGTAATGAAGTACTAAGTAAGTAAAACGGAAACTTTATTCATTTTACGGATCGCGACGATTACGAGCGATGCTAGGTCGATGGGCGTTATGTGCAGGTGCTGAGGAGCCTATACAATATAGCAACGATATCTGTTCAAATCGAAAACAAAAGGACGAGTCCTATATAGTTGCTCAGAGGAGTGAGATAGGGCGATGTCATCTCCCGAAACTGTTCACAAACACACTGGAGGCCATCTTCAAAACTCTAGATTGGACTGGGACTGGGGTATCAATTCCAATGGCAGATACCTCATGCACCTCCGCTTTGCTGACGACATCGTCATTATGGCGGAATCGTGCAGGATTTGCAGAGAATGATGCATAGCCTTAACGCTGCATCACGGTCGGTCGGTCACCGGATAAACTTGGACCAGATGAAGGTCATGTTACAACGATCTAGTCGTCTCGGGGCCGATTGCGATCAGTGGAGAAGTATCTCTATCCAGGCTAGATTTTGCAAAGGGGTAGGGACAGCTTCGAACGTGAAGTTTCGAAAAGAGTGCAGCTGGGCTGGGCAACATTTGGGAAGCTGCGTCATGTCTTCTCCTAGCCACTACCGCGGTGTATTAAGACCAGGGTTTTCAATCAGTGCGTCCTACCTGTAATGACATACGGTGCCGAGACGAGGAACATGACAGACGGGCTGGCTGACCGACTTAATGTCGCTCAGCGAGCAACGGCACGGTATCTCGTTAAGGGTCAAAGTCCGGAACGAGATTATCCGACAGAGAACCAAAGTCGTAGATATTGGCTATGGATGTTGCAAGCTGACTTGACAGAGGGCCGGCCACATCTGTCGCTGAACTGACGACCGTTGGAGCAAAGCTTTTCTCGAATGGTGACCTAGTCTCGGTAAATATAGTGTACGACGCCCCCTGCTAAATGGACCGATGACCTGAAAAAGGTTGCTGGTAGTGGTGGCCATGAGTGATCGTGTTTTGTGGCGTAATCTTGGGGAGGCCTACGTTCAGCAGCAGACTGATATAGGCTGAGTGAATGATTGATTATATTTAAAATTACGTTTACCCCGGGTGGGTTAATTGACATTCTTGTTTATCGTATTATGTAAGTAACAATAGTAGCGTAAAAAAAATATTTGAATTTTCATGTAGCAAATAATCATTATTTTGTTACAGAGCGTAACGCCGCAACAAATTCTGGTAAATGCTTCCAAATTCACTTAAAACCCACAATAACCATCACCGTTTCACCCTTATCATCTTTCATACCATTAAGTGTGATACCTTGTGATCCTCCCCTCTCCGATGCTTCCCACACGTCCAGAAAAAATTCTGGCTATTTTAAAGATGTTCGGAGAGCTTCAGCCCACTCAATTGTTTCAAAACTCGTTTTCCCTCTAATTTTTCTTTCACTTCACTCTTTATCAGCCTCTTTCTTTATATTCCTCTTCTACTCTCTGCATTTCATAATCTGTCACGTTTGCATTCACTCGTTTGCTACCCCGAATTGCTAACAAATCCAACCATGTTTTCTTCTTACCACTCACAACTTCTTTCATACTAGAATCCCACCAACTCGTTGGTTGACTATTCTTTCTTTTGCTTTCTCCACATACATTCAACCAATCTAGCACACTCAACAACTGCATTTTTGAGCACATACCATCTATCCTTCTTCAATTTCCATTCCCGCAATTACATAAATGATTGTCTTGATATTTTTAATTAGGTTCCAAAGAGGTTACAGAAGTCAAGAATAGTCTTCTGTTTTCCTGGCATGTCGTAGAAGGCGACTAAGGGGCTAGGGGTCGATGTAATCTCTTGAGCGATGGGCTAGTAACCTGTCATGGATGTTCCATATAACATCACAACCCCAATATTCATGCCAAAAAGTGACCTAGGAGATATTATCATCTCCGAGGCTCTGTCCAGCCTAGAAGTGATTGTAAGATGTGAATAAATATGCATGTTAAAATATAAATGAAATTTCTTGTACCAAATAAGAGTTATTTAGTTACAGAGCCCGAGAACATAACAATACCAGTACCTGGTAAGAGTCGAACATTGATTAATTAAACGCTTTTGGAGTAGGAGAAAACAGAACGAGTAGGATTGACATACGTTTTGACGTTTGGTTGACAGAACACGGTGTCCTCTACCTCTGCCTAGTAGTAAAAATTTCGTGTATCAAACACCGGGTGTTTATAAGATTGATTGCAGTTGTAAAAAATATTATATCGAACAAATCAAACGGTCTATAGCCGAGAGACAAATAGCTGCAACCAAGAAAATGGATGTTATTAAGTCTGCCTTTGCGGAACATCTGCAATCCCGAAATTCTCTCCTGTGAATGAATGAATGAACGTTTTTACCGTAGAATCGTCCGTGAAACGATTGAAATTAAAAACATAACACATTAAATCGTGAAGAAGCTGTTTGAAATTTTGATGGTAACTCTCAGAAAACCTCCTTTCATTCCTTTCTCTTTCTTCTAACTGCTTTCGTTCCACAATCTCTTTCACTCGCTTTTTTAATTATTTAAATAGAGACATTTTCACAGTCGTCTATGGCGCGTCAACAAAGTCAGCAGCTCAGTGAAAGTTGAAAATACAAATAATTATTTTCAGCTGAATATTTATTTAGTCAATTGTGATGCCAAACTGGCTAAATATGTTCGCTTTGGGATTACATTTGGATCTTCAACTGGAACGAACCGAAGAACAAGGAAGAGAGCAAGAAATTGGAGCATCGATTTCGTTTTTCTTCGGTTGTAGCGTTGGTGTAACCATGGCGATGGAATAACAAGAAGTTCAAACGCCGTGGCATCAGTGTTTGTACTTCAGCCGACATAACCTTAGTGGTAAATGGCTTAATAAAGAAATAAAAAAAATAAAAAATAGAGACATTTTCCGTTCATAATCCCTAACACTCGCATTAGTTGCTTTATTGTTGGCCTTACTTGCCAATAAATCCTGCCATGCTTTTCTTTAATTTTTTACAACCTTTCTTACTTCTTCATCCCACCATAGAGCTTGATTCTTTGGGGGAGCATTCGTCCTCTTACGTACTCCACATACTGCGATGGCAGATTCCAACATACCATCCTTCAACACCCTCCAAACATTCTCAATTTCTTCTTCATTAACCTCTTCATTCAATGTACTAATTTGTTCTTCCACTCTTTTTCTATATCTTTCATTACACTATCATCTTCAGATTTTGCTACTTATTTTTAAATTTTCCTACTTTTTTCCAATATTCCTACTTTTAGTTATTTGGTGTAATTGTTATGATATTGAGAACACTCCTTAATGTTTTGATATATACTCTTAATATTTTTCCTCAGATTACGATGACTTTAAAGAACGTAAGTCAAAAACAATCTTCAGCTTTCCAGGCATGTCGTAGTGAACTAGTAAGGAACTATAGGTCAATGCAATCTCTTGGGCGATAGGCTAGCAACCTGTCACCAATGTTCCATATAACATCACAACCACAATATTCATGCTAAACAGTGACCTAGGAGATATTATCATCTCCAAGGTTATGTCCACTCCAAACAAGATTAGCGGATGTAATAAAAAATAATAATAATAATTAATACCGCTATGAATTTTCTTGTACCAAATAAGAATTATTTTGTTACAGTGTTCGGTATCAGACCAGATTCTCGTAAGTATAGAAGTTGACTAAGGACAGCCAATATGAATAGGATTAACATATGCATTGACACTTGGCTGACAGAACGCGGTGTCAACTTGTATGAACTGACATTTCAAGGCTACACAGCGATGCCACTTGACGATGATGATTGCATGATAGTATTGATTGCATTGCTTGCTTGATTGATGTAAAGCCGACCCCGAATGTCATCTTTATTCAGTATGTCATGTATTTAATTAAGAATCGCATATTCCTAGTCTATTACCTTCGCTTAATTGTCAAAGTTTTGCTTCTCCAGCGCTACAATTATGTTTCTTTGGCCGCCTCAAACTCATACGTTAGTAAGATAGCCAACCCCTACCATAACAGGTGCCCAAACCTTGGTGGTATTTACAAGCACTTACTATCACATGTTCCAAGAAATAGGTAGGTTCCATCCAATAACTAGAAATTACATTACACATTATCCTGCAGGACCTCTTATCTACCTAATCAATTTTGCTCCCATGATTTTTCTGCCAAACTTAGAATTTATCACCAAACATAAGTAAAGCCAGTCATGCCCGATCTGACATCATCTGACTTGACACTAAACATTTCACAGCTTCATCCACCGCATTGCCACATTTATAATCTCTTGTACACTTCCATTATACACAAACTCTCTCGCTTGTTCCCCATCCATACCATCCACTAACAAAGGGTAACCAAGGGTATGAAGATACCCTTTCTTTTACATCTTTCGAGAACCTTCCAGTTTGTGTAACCAACACTTAATCTCACGCATGGACTCTAACAATCGTGAAGAGACATTCCTAGATAAATACACAGATCAACATGGTCTAGTTTCAATTAAACCAAAATGACTAATTACTACCTAATCAAACCAATATAAATTTTTTGTTAAGACACCTATGCATAAAAATAAACCTTGTTAAAGTCCATATCTAGTCTGATAATAAACTTTTAGTTAAAGTTAAATTCAAAGAAAAACTTAGAAGAAGATGAAAAACTCTAACAACAAAACCTTTAATTTTTTACTAAAAATTATAAGAGACTTAAAATTAATAATAATCCGTGGATCTACCTAAGACTCTCTTGACACATCTGCAGCGGTTCTGCATACTCAAAACGAGGTTGTCAATATACTATACAAAATACTGTCCCAAGTTCTGCTAAGATGCAAGAAAAGCTAGTTTTCATTCTCAATATCTTCAGGGAAATTGATTGAGGTCCTCAGTGCCGTTCCACCACTTCCCCCGTGGCACGATAACGTGACCTAAGCCTGGTAAAACGCTCTGACTGGTCCCCAAGGCTTCAGAGACGGCAATTTGGGTAGCGCCAGCTTCTATCAGGCACACTGCTCTTAACATTTCGTTCCTGGCGAAGTGTCTACGTGGCATGATTAAATGAACACCGGAGATCCGTTTGACATAGATTTATAGAAATTTATGGAGTTTCAATTAAGTTATAAGGTCGTTAAGATTTTCTTCTGTGGAAGAAATTCGATGAATGCGATTTTCATCTAAAACAAAACCTTTTACAAGCAAATTTGAATTTCTAAAAACAATGTTTTTATATTCTGTCTTCAACAGATTTGATTAGAATGTAAGGTTGTTCTTTTCTTCTTTTGCTTTTTCCACATACGTCTAAGCACTCTACCTTACTTAACCACTGCACTCTTGAGCCCATACCATTCTTCTTCAATTTCCATTCCCTCCATCACCTGTATGCAACTTAATTTAATCGTCATTGAAAAATATTTCAACGCAGCTCAGTTGTTTGGGGCTTGACTCTGAATCAGTAAGTGCAGGGTTCAAATCTCGTTTGAGCATGTACCAATGCAAATGAGCTTAATGAATTTTTATCTAAATTTTTTTACTACGGTGAGGGAAAAGATCGTGGGGAAACCTAATAGACAATAGTTAGTGCTTGTAATTGCCACCTGTCACATTAAGTACTAACTATCTGGTCAACAAGTGGGTTGGAGGTGGCCATAGAATTACTTACTTTGCAATTGCGGAGATGGACACCTGAACCTCTGACTACCCTGCAAGGGTTAATGGTCGTTTCTTTAATCTCTTTTTAGGTGGACAGAATCTCGGAGATGTAATATCTCCTAGGTTCTGTCCAACACCTACTGTCAGTTTTTAGCAAGAATATTGGGGTTGTCACGGCATAGTGGCACATAGATGACAGATTGCTAGCCTACCGCCCAATAGATTCCAGTTACTCCTAGTCCCTTAGTAACCTTCAAGATGCCGGGAAGAACGGCAGCTAGTAAGCATTATTTTTACGACATTATTTTTACGACTAGCACGGGGTCTCTACGTAATATTTAACGCAATATATTGTTTCACAGATCCATTTCCAGACGAAAAATCACAAGAAGAAAGACTTATTGTAGAGTCTAAAGAACACGGTAAATAACAAAGCAGCAGCCTTTCTTCTCTTCATATAGAAAGAAGTGATTATACAATAATCATTTTATGGGCCGTATTAGAGTCGATTCAAAATGTTCTGTTGGCATTGTATAGATTCCTGTGAGATCACGGATTCCCATCTGTTCCGATCCTGACAGACCACTTCCGCTACATTGACACTTATACACCTCCTCATACACACTCGGCGATTGTATTATTTATATTGAGGTAAAGGGGTCACATGACCAAAATAGTTTGGGAATCCCTGGTCTAAACGAATTGAGATTTTGATTTTTTAGAGAATCCTGACTTCTAATAAGAAAGGTCCAGGTTAGAATCCCAGCCCCAGCATTTCTCATTGAATTAAATTTAAAAATGTTTATTTCATTTACGTAATTTATAGTCGCTATCGGTGAGGGAAAACAGCGTGAGGAAATCTACTTATCTGAGGATAAGTAATAGCCAGTGCCTATAGACGGCGATACGGTTTACTACCTGTCACGATGGGTGCTGTCTATGTAGTGCAACGCGGCCCTGTAGTGACCCGTACCTAAAATTCCTTCGAAATTTCGGAGATAGGCACTCAAGCCTCTGACTTCCGCGTCACAATAAAAAGGGAGTGGGTATACCCAAGTCGTGAAACCTATGCATGTACATATTAAATTCTATTCTTTTATCGCATTTTCTAAGGAGCCGATTACTTTTGTATCTAAGGCGATATACTAGTCAGCTATCACGTTAGATAATTACATTTTCAGTCACACGTACAGTTATGATGGCATAAACATGGAACTTCGGAGACGGGTTGCTAGCCCAGCGTCCACTAGATGCCATTTACCACTAGGTACTTAGTTGCCTCGTACGACAAGCCGGGAAGCGGGGCAGCTAGTATTATTCGTTTTACGTCCCAGATTATCACGGTGCTATATGTCTAAAACAAACAACAACAAAACGCGTTAACGACCATTGACCCTTGTGGGATAGTCAGAGGTTCAGGTTTCCATCTCCGCAATCGCGAAGGTAGTAATTCTATGGACACCTCGAACTCACGTGTTAACCAGATAGTTAGTACTCAATGTGACAGATGGTAAGCAATGTCGCCATTTACAAGCACTAACTATTCGGAAAACAGGTAGATCTTACGATATTTTCCCTCACCGTATAATTCAATACATTTCGTAAATGTTTTTTCATTACGAAAATGTACATTGAAATTCATTAAACTTCATTTCTATTATTACATGCTCAAGCGGGATTTTAACCCTGTTCCCTCTGATGCAGAGCCAAGCCCCAAACACTCCGTTAATCTCTTTGAAAATTTGCTAACATTTAGTGAACATTCCAAAACAATTATGCAAGCTGGAATCTGATTTTGTGAAAGTTAATTAAGGGAGTAAAGGCCTAAAAAGTTGGGCCCTCAATTCTTACATAGAGGATTGAGGGCCCGCCCGTACCTGGCGACTATGGGCACTAAGAAAAAAATCTTTACGACTAAATGTAAGTCATTTACAAACAAAATTACCAAAAAACGCTATTGTACCCAGAATATCTTCATTCAAAATTGGGCCTTCAATCCTTACAATCCTGAAAGTTAACGGTAGAATTTCAATTCTAAGAGACCACTAGTGTCAGTCAAATGTTTGACTTTCAATGAATGTACTGTACTTGTACTTATGTTGAATAAAAACATTTGACTTTGACTTTATAACGAATTTTTATAATAACCCTTTTCTTACAGCAACTGTTTACTAACCTATGTATTACATAATAAATTGTGAAAGCAAAAACGGGTCAGTATCTCTCGGTATTTCGAAGTTGTGACCTCGGTAATATTCGTACCCTCAAGCCTCCACTTTTTTTGGTTTTAGTTTTATAACTCTTGAACTACGAAAGATACGACAAAGCACAAAACTGTATCATTTAGTGAAAAATTTGTGCAACAAATTGGTGCTATTGTTAATTCATAAGAATTGTCATAAGACTATAAATTTGACTGATACCAAAATATGACTATTCTTTAAGCTTGTACGCAAGTAGGGTGACAATAATTTATTCCATTAATTACAAATATATGTGTATATGTTTTTTGTTTCATGAAGAGAACATATCGGACGAATCATTTAAAAAATTTTTCTGTAAGTATTATCAAGTACCTATTCTAGTATCTAAACGACTTATACATTCACGATACACCCTCGAGATATATATATTGCTTCTTGGTCCCTTTTTAGGTCCTTTTTTATGGAATATTGGTGACAGGTTACTAGCTTCCCCCTTCGTAGCCGCTTGCGACGTATTGGGATGAACGGCAGCTAGTTAGCATTCTTATTAGACGACCTCCGTAGCGCGAGTGGTTAGACACCTGAACGCTAATCGTGAGATCCCGGGTCCGATTCCCGGTGGAGGCAGAGTTTAGAACTACGCTTTTCTACGGCTATCCAGTCTGGTCGTTGATTATATATGCTATATATGTATTTATCTATATATAATAAGTATATATTTCTTAAGTATATGTTGACTAGTATCCTTAACACAAGTCTTAAATGAACTTACCAAGGGGCTAGTTCGATTGGTGTAATAGTGTCCAAATATTATTATTTATTAGTGTATGAGAGGATATATGAAAATCAATGAAGCGAAAGTGGTCTGTCAGGATCGGGACAAATGGGGATCCGTGATCTCTGCCTACCCCTCTACAGGGAATCAGGCTTTATGTGTATGTATGTATGTATTATTATTATTACGCCCCAGAAAAGCACTGACCATATTATGATTGGGTATTAAAATTAACATACATACATGCATGTATGTATGTTCATTAAACTTCATTTCCATCGGTACATGCTCAGGTAGCATGTGAACCCTGTACCTACTGATACAGTGTCAAACACCAAACAACTGATCTTCTACGATATAGTGTGAAATAAACAAAAAGTGTATTTATATCACAGATCCCTCTGCTGTGTCGGAAAAAACAGGTATTCAGCTTTATTTACTTACTTACATAAACATACACGTCATGCCCGTTTCGCTACAGAGCGGTTGGCAGCACGGATCCCCTTTTGCCACGATCCTGACAAATTATCTTCTCTATATTGATTTTCATGAACTGCACAGGCACTCAGCTATTATAGACATCTTTAATATTAAGCTTTCGAAAAGGCAGAGGAGCGTGGTTCACAGCGATCTGATTTGTATATTGTTTATCGCTGCCTATTCTTCATCATAGGTAATTATAATTATACATACTGTTACGTGCCTAGGTTCTCGGCTTATATACCCCGCTCGTGGAAGGGTTTAGTACAGAAATGAGAGGGGACAATAATGGGAACAATATTCCATACAAAAGATACGAGTTATATACAGGGTGACAGATTCATTACTGGCAATATTTTAACCGGGCTATTAGTAGCACCTATAGAACCCATTTTCATACTAAAAACAGGAGGAAATTTTTGGAAATTTTGGACAATTTTTTTCAATTTGTATTTTAAATTTTTCATAACATATGGGTACCTTATTAACGTACTACTTACCAAGGTCATGTTCATTCATAAATTGTAAGTTTACATTCTATGTAATTATCTATGGTACTCTTGTGTTTGTGGACCAGGATAGCATCTTGAATGAAACTTTTTTAATTATTGAGACAGTGTTTTCACAGGTCAGGAAGCCAATAGAACATACTCAAGTGGTTTCCTTTAAACATTAATTCCGACAATGTTACGCACTATTCTTTTAATCCAAATAATCATCACTGCACACAATAACACAACATGAACATTAGCCGGTTATGGATTGTACTTAACTTAATCGCGTCATTACTCAATGCTGGTTACTAATTAATCTCCCTTT
This sequence comes from Leucoptera coffeella, assembly GCA_030578115.1. Lineage (NCBI taxonomy): Eukaryota > Metazoa > Arthropoda > Insecta > Lepidoptera > Lyonetiidae > Leucoptera > Leucoptera coffeella. Next base: position 94,498 of record JAMBLF010000880.1, read on the forward strand.
ACTTTACGCTTTGATAACTAAGATATGATCTTTGATATATTTGATTCCAAATTCCTGTTTTATTTCGATAATTATAACCTCGAAACCACTTCAATAATTAATTTCATTTCCACTAAAGTATGAATTTTCATTCACATAACTAAACCATGTTTTACTTTCACATCATTAATAAACATCATCCACGATTATTGTACTATGAAATAGCAATTTAACATAAAATTATAAATTCAGACGACAAACAAACAAAAATACTTTCAACCGCCATAGCATTGTGTTTTTTTTATTTACATACAAAGTGCATAAGCCATACAGCCAAATCTTAAGAAACAAACAGACGGACAAGACAAAATGATGTTTTTCCATAGCATTGTTAAAATGACGACAAACATAGTCAAATAAATAAATTAGCCACAGATAAAGTAAAGAAAAAGTAAAGTTCGCGTCATACAGCCAGGCTGAAGTGTATTACATTTCACACTTTCGACTTACTACGAGCATAAATATTTAAATATTTTGTATGAGAAAATTAATAAATATACATGAGATGAAGAATAAACAATGAAAATTAAATCAAGAATAATAAAATTGTTTATTTTACTTATGTACTATTTTATCACTAATAATATCATGTACTTTTTAAGACATGTAACCTGGCCATTAAATTAAAAAGTAAAAAAATTACTCTATGTTCAATTGTTTATGTATCTGTCAAAAATTTCAACGAACGAACGATAAAACGATAAAAAGTTATGAAATTATTTGTTATTAGTTATAATAACTATCGATATGGATTAAAATGAACAAAGATCGAAGAACTAGTGAAATGGAATTGTTTATTGCATCATGTACAATGTATGTGTGATGAAATCGATGTGTTTTGATAATTTTCATTGGTGGCATGTAATGTTCAACCAACTTTTATGTTTTTGTGTATTGAACAGCAGGTAAGCCGTAGTGATGATTAATTACGACTTTTCTTCAAACCCTTGAACGGCATTGGGTACAACAGAAATAGAGTTTAGTAAAAAAATTTTGATTTTTACTTGGATATTTTGTTGTTGATAGTTGTTAGTTTTGTTGTTGATAGTTTTTTGTTTTGGGTGTTGAAAGATGTTTAATTGGATGAGAACTTATGAATGAAATAATGTAGGGAGTCCATGTATTCTGAATTGGCTCCCAAACTTTGAGGAGGCTTTTCTCCATATTTTTGTACTGGAGGGTACTAAAGTAATTACGCCAGGCCGCATAATTTTGATCATATAATCTACCCTTGAAGTTTTGCCAGTGATGAAAATTTCACCCTGTATATGACGACCTCCGTGGCGCGATCGGTTAGACACCTGAACGCTAATTCGTGAGGTCCCGGGTTTGATTCCCGGTGGAGGCAGAGTTGAGAACTACGCATTTCTACTGCTTTCTAGTCTGGTCGTTGATTATATATGCTATATATGTATTTATCTAAATATAATATTATGTATATATTTCTTACATATACGTTGACTAGTACCCTTAACACAAGTCTTAAATGTACTTACCAAGGGGCTAGTTCAATTGGTGTAATAATGTCCAAATATTATTATAATTATATATGCAAGCGGGATTATATAAGGGAAGGCTGCGGTTTGAAGATGATGTAGTGACTAAGATTGAAAATAGCATGCTGCGATGGTTTGGACACGTTATGCAGATGAATGATAGCAGATTGACAAAAAGAATATATATGAGTGAAGTGGAAGGCGGTTACGTAGGGGCCGGCCTAATAAGACATATAACAGTCAGATAGATGTTGGTGGTTTCTAAGAACAAATCTTCACAATACGTCTTATCGTTTCAGACTTTCCGATACTGACCGATTTGAATGAGCCACCCTGTAGATGTAGTCTTTAAAATTTTTATCCATTCCATAATTTATTGACGTTTAAAAATGTATGAGTTTTGAGCCACAAATTGACCCTGGCATCGTACAATGGACGCTGTCTACGGCTAGACGAAATTTTGGCGAAACTGGAAGTCTGACTAAATTAAGGTGGTATGTTCTGGGGATATCGGAGGTCCGAAGCCCTGCTGAGGACACCATTCCCCTAGAATCAGGTCATCTGTTCTACTTCCGGTAGGGCGACCCAAGGTCACAGGGTGGCTTAGGTTTTCTCGTCAACAATATTCTCCGTGATAACATGCTGGAAGTTTCGAGTGTGTCAACCCGGGTAGCGTACCTTGTACTGAGACTGACCAAGAGATACTCCCTTAAGGTCGAGCAGGTATATGCGCCGACGTCGCACTATGGGAATATAAAGTACTTACCGTGCCGAAAAAAGGTTTTACAAATGGTTAGGTATCAATTAACTATGCATGGTTATATGTACATAAATAAACGTTCTTTCCAATGGTAAAGTTTTTTTATCATATTTTTAGTATTAATATGTGTTTAGAACACCTATAGTACAAACTTTGATTAATAAAATTGTTGACTTCATGATACGTTTCCGACCCTATATACGTCTGAAACATATACATATTATATATTTTAGAAAGCTCATTTCTTTTCTTTTAAAGAATAAAGAAATAAAAATCCAAATAATCATGAAAAAATTATTATACATATCAATAAAGAAAGAGAGCTGATTTCAATTACTCCGATTTTTTAACAGAAATATCATTGTTAGCTCCAGCTGCCTCCGTTGATTTTTTTACAGTTTTGGATGCTTAATCTATTAAATTATAATAATCCAAAATAAAAATCGCAAAATGGATTTATTAGGTAAAACACGCAAAAGGGAAGGGAATCGTAAAATCTCGATTTTATGTTAAATTGCTATTTTAAGTATTAACTAAAATAAAATGAAGCTTTTATCAATAAATATTAATTGATTATAGTTTCTGATGAGAATACAATTACTTACTCTTAGTTGTTACTTAGTATTCAAGTAATTATTTTAGTACAATGTTTGTCGTTTATGATGAAGCAAGATAGACACTGGATATCACTAGTGGTTTCAGATTTGTGTTAACAAATGATAACGATGTTAAAAATAATGTTGATAATAAAATATAGGAAGGTTATGCGGTTTTGCACTCGTTAGTTACATAAAAGTTTGCATAAAATTGAGTGCAATTGCTGTTACTGTTATAAAAAGTTTCCAGAAGCAATTGTTATCCAAATGGTGGAATAAGGCCCAAAGGAAATAAGATCGTTTTGAGCAGGAGAATTTGGAATGGTTAAATGGTGAATTCAGAATTTCCTTAACCCTCGAACCCTGCACTCATGACTCTTCCAGTGCCCGTGGTCGGCCATCTAAGAGTTATGAAGAATGTTCTGAAAGGACAAAGAAGCGCAAAAATATGGAGCTCATCCAAGAGCATGATATGGGATTTGTGCATAACGTTTATGTTCAAGGGCTGAGATCGTCAGGTGAGAATAAAGAAGCTTCAATTGTGAGCATCGTGCATATCATAGAGAAAGACGAAAATCGCAATGTTTTGCAAAACATATTGCACAAGTCAGAGCGAACGTTAAGTACGTTCGATAAAGAAGAAGCTCTTGCGTTATACATAGATATAGATTTGTCAAAAGCTCAATACAGTTATTTGGCAATAGCTCTCATTCAGAAGCACTTAAGAGCTATTTTATCGCCTTATAGTCAGATAAATGAAGCTTAAAAGGAATGTTACCCACATAATATCATTGTTACTAATATCGGTGCTAACGTAAAGTTGCAAAATCTTTTGGATCATACAGTAAGACACATTTTGAAAATAAATTCAGTGACAACAAATTTGAAGCAACTCCAGCTATATTGTAAATGGGGATGTGATGGTCCATCAGGACAAAGTGAATACAAGCAAATTTTACGGGAGGAAAACGAGGAAAAGTATCAGACGCCAATCTATTTATTGTATCACTTGTATCTTTGAGACTTATAGACAAAAATAATTATGTTGTAGTATAAAGAAACCCAACCTGTTCCTCTGTAAGGTTTCCAAGGAAACTCCGTAAAAAACAGAATCTACAGTTCGAGAGATCGAAACCACATTAACGAATGAGCTCCAACACTTATAGCTCACAATGAAGATGTCATACAAGTGGAACACAAATTATTCTTGACGATGATTGACGGAAAAGTTGCACAGGAACTGACTGAAACGCGGTTTAGCGCTTCTTGTACGGTTTGTGGTGCCACTCCTAAACTAATGAATGACTTAGCCAAAGTCATGGCAAGAGATGTGAAGGAAAATTCTTTTAAATTTGGCCTCTCCACCTTACACGCCTGGATCAGGTGCTTGGAGATAATTCTGCACATTTCCTACAACTTGGCATTTCAATCGTGGTCAGCAACAACAGATGAAAACAAAAAAATGAAAGAAGAGAAGAAAAAGCAAGTTCAATTACGTTTCCGGGAATTACTTAGCTTAATACTGCTCGTAGGTTTTTTCAGAATTATGAATGTTCAGCCGAAATTACTGGAGTTGATATTGGAGTTGAGTTGAATTGATAAAACGATTGTATATTATTTTACAAGTTATGTCTTCTGGTTTTTCTATTAATATAACAAACTTTGGACAGTATACATTGGATACAGCTCGATTATATGTTAATAAGTATAACTGGTACTATATGTCCTCATCTGTACACAAAATTCTTATACATGGCGCAAAGATTATTGAATGTTTTGCTGTGTTACCAATCAGTGAACTTTCTGAAGATGCGCAAAAAGCGCGTAATAAGGATTACAAGAAATTTCGATTGCATCATGCCAGAAAATGTTCGCAATCGGCTACAAACGAAGATGTTTTTCATACTTTGCTCTATACTTCTGATCCGTATATTACAAGTTTAAGCAAGCCGAGTGTTGTGATCAACAAAGAGTTGCTTGAAGAAGCGAAATCTCTCCTTGAAGATACAAGTTAGTCAATTCGTACCTCCGAATATAAATTAATATTATCAATAAGGCACATCATTTAAATAAATAAATTATTTTATATAAAATTATAATGTAGTCTTATATTGTAAGATATTTTTAATGTTTAATTCTATTTTGAAACTTAATTTTGAATTCATTTCTCTTCATAAAGTATTAAATTTTACAAATTTGAAAATTTACTATCAAATAAATACAAAACTAGATTATAAAACTAATATTAGCTGCATTCATTCGATGGAAAATTTATTAAAGTATATATGTATTCCCATAGTGCGTCGGCATACTTGGACAGTGAGGTCGAGGTGCTTAATGAAGATATCGCCAAGGGTCTTCGATGCCAAAGTGGGAGTGCGCGAATGCGACGAGTCGTGTATCGGAGCGCACGGAATTGGACGCAGAAATGCCACAGGGCAAATGCTGGTCAACTTCCTTGACAAAGAGGGGCTGTTCTGCATGAACACATTCTTTAAGAACAAGCCCCACAAGCAGTGGACTTGGCATAGCCCAGATGGCAAAGTGTGTATACACAAGTTGTGAAACGTATGCATGTACATTTTGATTTGTATAATCTTATCATATGGCTAATTTTCTAATGGGCCGGTTACTTTTGTATGTAAGAAGGCGATAGACTAGTGACGTATCACGTTATGATGGCATAAACATGGAACTTCGGAGACGGGTTGCTAGCCCATCGTCCACTAGATGCCATTTACCACTAGGTCCTCAGTTGCCTCGTACGACAAGCCGGGAAGCGGGACAGCTAGTATTATTCGTTTTACGTCCCGGATTACTACGGTGCTATATGTGTATATGTTTTTTGTTTCATAAAGAGATACCGGACGAAATTAAAAAACTGTTCAGTAAGTATTATCAAGTACCTATTCTAGTATCTAAACGACTTATACATTAACGATATACTTTAGAGTAGTGTTGCCCAAATTCAGTCTTGGTCTTGTTCTTGCGTTTTTGCAAGACCAAGACCAAGAACAAGACCAAGACCAAGAACAAGACCGCGTATTTTTTGCAAGACCAAGACCAAGACTGACCGTGCAAGACTTGAGCAAGAACAAGACATAACCTGCAAGACTCTTGCGTCTTGCAGCTAAGACTTATCGCTATTTCACGGAGTAGTTGGTGTATAGGAACGCTTAGGAATTCTATGAGACGCAAAAAACTGTATCAAAGAATATGAAAAACTGGACCTATGCGCATTACGTCTAATACCATTAACATACCTACATAGCGAATAAAAAATATCCATTAAAATCAAACTGAGTGCATGCATAGTTATGTTTTCATCATCCGCTTTTTGATAATGCGGCATTAAAGGTTTTGTACTTACTTGTCAAAGAAATTTGCCGCTTTTTGGAAGTACATGGTTATGATACACGCGCCGGCGGCTTCTTTTGAAACCATACACAACAATCGTTGCCGCCGCGTCGAGATCACAACATTTCACACTATTTTATGGCCTTTACAGGAAGTAAGTATACTCATGCAAAATAATTTCTATTTTTAAAAGTACCTACAGTTGTTTCAAAGAACAAATAAGTTTCAGAGTGCTTAGAATGAAAATGAATACATTATAATGATCACGCAAGTAGTATTATGATTACGATAAAATGGTAAGGATAGGCAGTAGATGTCATAATAATTTATTCTAGTAAGTATATATTATAATATTGATTATATGGTTTTAAACTAATTACTTAGGTTTAAAGGTCAGTTGATTTTTCAAATTTCTTATCAAATCTTCAGTAATTTATTAATCTGCTTGATCTTTACTATGGCTATGTTAATTCAAGCTCATAATGTTCCAATTCTAATACGTTTTTCTAAGATTTAAAATAAACTTTAATAAATAGTAATAGACTAATAGGTAATTGCAAGACTTGCAAGACTCTTGATGAAAGACCAAGACCAAAACTGGGAGCGCAAAACCAAGACCAAGATCAGGTGTATTGGCGCAAGACTAAGACTGGCTAAGTCTCGTCTTGTTCTTGCATTTAGGCAACACTACTTTAGAGATATAATTGCTCCTGGATCTCTTTTTAGCATAAATATGCGGTGCGATGTCCCATGGAACATCGGTAATAGGTTACTAGCTTCCCCCTTCGTAGCCGCTTGCGACGTGCTGAGATGAACGGCAGCTAATAAGGATTATTTTTGCGTCCCAGAATAGCACTGATCATATTATGATTGAGTATTAAAATTAACATACATACATGCATGTATGTATGTTCCTTAAACTTCATTTCCATCGGTACATGCTCAGGTGGCATGTGAACCCTGTACCTACTGATACAGTGTCAAACACCAAACAACTGATCTACTCCGATATAGTGTAAAATAAACAAAAAGTATATTTATATTACAGATGAAACAGGTATTCAGCTTTATATATTTATATTTATATGTAGTTACTTACTCCGATACTGACCGATTTGAATGAGCCAACCTGTAGATGTAGTCTTTAAATTTTTTGTCCATTCCATAATTTATTGACGTTTAAAAATGTATGAGTTTTGAGCCACAAATTGACCCTGGCAACGTACAATGGACGTAGTCTACGGCTAGACGAAAGTCTGGCGCAACTGGAAGTAGAACTAACTAATTTAAGGCATGTTCTGGGGATATCGGAGGTCCGAAGACCTGGTGAGGACACCATTACCCTAGAATCAGGTCATCTGTTCTAATTCCGGGAGGGTGACCAGAGGTCTCAGGGTGGCATAGGTTATCTCGTCAACAATATTCTCCGTGACAATATGCTGGAAGTTTCGAGTGTGTCAACCCGGGTAGCGTACCTTGTACTGAAACTGACCAAGAGATACTCCCTTAAGGTCGAGCAAGTATATGCGCAGACGTCGCACTATGTGAATATAAAGTACTTACCGTGCCGAAAATAGGTTTTACAAATGGTTAGGTATGAATTAACTATGCATGGTTTTATGTACATAAATAAACGTTCTTTCCAATGGTGAAGTTTTTTTATCATATTTTTAGTATTAATATGTGTTTAGAACACCTATAGTACAAACTTTCATTCTACGTAAAATCACATGAATAAAATTGTTGACTTCATGATACGTTTCCGACCCTATATACGTCTGAAACATATACATATTATATATTTTAGAAAGCTCATTTCTTAGTCTTTTAAAGAATAAAGAAATAAAAATCCAAATAATCATGAAAAAATTATTATACATATCAATAAAGAATGAGAGCTGATTTCAATTACTCCGATTTTTTAACAGAAATATCATTGTTGCCTCCGTTGATTTTGCCGACTCCGATTTCCGACTCCGAAATTACTGGAGTTGATATTGGAGTTGAGTTGAATTGATAAAACGATTGTATATTATTTTACAAGTTATGTCTTCTGGTTTTTCTATAAATGTAACAAACTTTGGACAGTATACATTGGATACAGCTCGATTGTATGTTAATAAGTATAACTGGTACTATATGCCCTCATCTGTACACAAAATTCTTATACATGGCGCAAAGATTATTGAATGTTTTGCTGTGTTACCAATCAGTGAACTTTCTGAAGATGCGCAAAAAGCGCGTAATAAGGATTACAAGAAATTTCGAATGCATCATGCCAGAAAATGTTCGCAATCGGCTACAAACAAAGATGTTTTTCATACTTTGCTGTATACTTCTGATCCGTATATTACAAGTTTAAGCAAGCCTAGTGTTGTGATCAACAAAGAGTTGCTTGAAGAAGCGAAATCTCTCCTTGAAGTTACAACTTAGTCAATTCGTACCTCTGAATATAAATTAATATTATCAATAAGGCACATCATTTAAATAAATATTTTTTTTTATATAAAATTATAATGTAGTCTTATATTGTAAGATATTTTTAATGTTTAATTCTATTTTGAAACTTAGTTTTGAATTCATTTCTCTTCATAAAGTATGAAATTTTACAAATTTGAAAATTTACTATCAAATAAATACAAAACTAGATTATAAAACTAATATTAGCTGCATTCATTCGATGGAAAATTTATTAAAGTATATATGAGCCAAATTTCAAAAAAAAGGAGGTACAGAAAAAAAGAGACAGAATTTCGACATGGAGAGTACCTGATATTCCCATAGTGCGTCGGCATACTTGGACAGTGAGGTCGAGGTGCTTAATGAAGATATCGCCAAGGGTCTTTGATGCCAAAGTGGGAGTGCGCGAATGCGACGAGTAGTGTATCGGAGCGCACGGAATTGGACGCAGAAATGCCAGAGGGCAAATGCTGGTCAACTTCCTTGACAAAGAGGGGCTGTTCTGCATGAACACATTCTTTAACTCATTCGACGCCGCGCCATTTTTCAGCGTCTTACTAGCGGAGCCGCCATACAAACGGTCATGAACACGCGAGGCGTGTCCGCGGCTCTGCGACTAAGAAAAAATGGACACGCCACGCGTGTCCACTGGCTCTGCGGCAAGTTTAATGTTTCTAAATACGTTAATAATACATTTTGGTAGTTTATTTCCTTAGTTCTGTTTGTGCCACGAAAGAGATAAGGTTGTGGCAACAGTATAGTTATTTTAAACCAGGAATTATGGCGGAATATGGATATTTAGGTAAATAGGTAAATTAAATATGATGTGATTCTCAAACTTACTTATATATTATTAAATTTATAATATTTTTTGTTGTTTGTATGCTATATAAATTATTTACTCATCTATCGACTAAAATCATTCAGAAACATATTATTTTGTAAGTACTAATATTATAATAAACAAGCTAACGTAGTGAGTTTGATGGAAAGTTACACAAACTTTAAGAACCTCTGGTCGCATACTCAAAGTGGACACGCGTCGCGTGTTCTTGGCATCCCACAAGGGGTTCGTTTTTAGTATAAACATAACTTCTTTCAAAGTAGAAACCACGTGAATATATGGTTATTCGTGTGGTAAATACCATGTACACAAATTCTTATTAAATTTTTTCATATACTTTTGGAGATATAATCGAAAACTTATGGACATGCGAGGCGTGTCCGCGGCGTGGCGAGTAGAATTTTAATGGACACGCGAGGCGTGTCGTCGGCTCCGAATGAGTTAAGAACAAGCCCCACAGGCAGTGGACTTGGCATAGCCCAGATAGCAAAGTGTGTATACACAAGTTGTGAAACGTATGCATGGACGTACGTATGTATGTATACATTTTGATTTGTATAATCTTATCATATGGCTAATTTTCTAATGGGCCGGTTACTTTTGTATCTAAGAAGGCGATAGACTAGTGACGTATCACGTTATGATGGCATAAACATGGAACTTCGGAGACGGGTTGCTAGCCCATCGTCCACTAGATGCCATTTACCACTAGGTCCTCAGTCGCCTCGCACGACAAGCCGGGAAGCGGGACAGCTAGTTATTATTCGTTTTACGTCCCAGATTACTACGGTGCTATATGTGTATATGTTTTTTGTTTCATAAAGAGATACCGGACGAAATTAAAAAACTGTTCAGTAAGTATTATCAAGTACCTATTCTAGTATCTAAACGACTTATACATTAACGATATACTTTAGAGTAGTGTTGCCCAAATTCAGTCTTGGTCTTGTTCTTGCGTTTTTGCAAGACCAAGACCAAGAACAAGACCGCGTATTTTTTGCAAGACCAAGACCAAGACTGACCGTGCAAGACTTGAGCAAGAACAAGACATAACCTGCAAGACTCTTGCGTCATACAGCTAAGACTTATCGCTATTTCACGGAGTAGTTGGTGTATAGGAACGCTTAGGAATTCTATGAGACGCAAAAAACTGTATCAAAGAATATGAAAAACTGGACCTATGCGCATTACGTCTAATACCATTAACATACCTACATAGCGAATAAAAAAATATCCATTAAAATCAAACTGAGTGCATGCATAGTTATGTTTTCATCATCCACTTTTTGATAATGCGGCATTAAAGGTTTTGTACTTACTTGTCAAAGAAATTTGCCGCTTTTTGGAAGTACATGGTTATGATACACGCGCCGGCGGCTTCTTTTGAAACCATACACAACAATCGTTGCCGCCGCGTCGAGATCACAACATTTCACACTATTTTATGGCCTTTACAGGAAGTAAGTATACTCATGCAAAATAATTTCTATTTTTAAAAGGTGTGCATCTGGATTGAGGGCCACTTTTTCAAATATTGGACAATCGAAATGAAACTCACAGGGCATTTAGTAAAGAATTAGTAAAAACTATAGCATCTATTCTTAAATTTCTTAAACTTGAAACAAAAAAGTTATTGTCAAAAAACTGTGGCCCTCAATCCTGATGCCAGCATTTTCTAGATCTCGGAAAGTACGAATCCTGGGATAATGCTGTTTATTCGAGGATTTAGTAAAGAATTTCTTAAAAAAATTAAGAAAAACTCAAATCTCAAAAATGCGTTTAATATAGGTTTAGGGCGATTTTGCTATGGCCCTCAGTTCAGAGGTCGCTGACTTTTGGAATCATCAAAAAATGAACATTTCTATACAAAAAGACTAATGTAACTTATATTATCTTGAAGCTCCATGGCTCAATGAATTAGTAATGAAGAAATAACGATACAAAAGCGAATAGTTTAAGAGAAAATGAAATTTGAATTTTCATCTGACGTACAAACTGAGAGCCCTAAACTTTCGACGATATTGACTAAACTAAGCCATCTACACTAGCGTACATAAGGATGACTAATTTTACTAATTTTTTACTAAATCCGTGCAATATTTACATGCCTCTAAATATCACACTTTAAGAGGAAAATGATTTTGAATATTTATATAGGAGAAAATTCTGTAGGGTGACTATGTTATGTGTAAATAAAATATGTATATGCAAGTATTTGACGTGTTCTTGTAGTATATTGTAGCACAGATGGATAATTGGGGTTTATTACGCCTAAATATCCCATTCTAGCAGGGACGAAAAAAGAATTTTACCCATTACCCAGGAGTTTTACCCATTGGAAATTGTCGCTGCATTGTGTGAATCAGTTACCATTTGAATAACAGCGACAGATTTTAATTTTGTATTAGCGGTCAAGAGTTTTAGTTAACCGGCTGCCGTCAGTTAGATATATAGGTTCGTAAAAAGAGCCTGTTGCGTCAATGGTAAGTGAAACTTTATGAAATTTCGTATAATACATATTATAATACTCTACCTCTTTATCGGTCCAATAAAAGATATGAAAATGTGGATGAACAAAAATTTCTCGAATAGCGTTTCCATATTCTGAAGTTTTGGCCATTATCATAAGCGATATTAATGGATTCGTATCAAATAATTCTTCTATTTTAGCTTCTGATTTAATTTGCGAATATTTTTATTTATATATATATTTAATCGTACATAGTAATGTATGTATTTTTACGGTTTTTTAAGGTTGATATGTCTATCTGAGCTGTACACTGACAACGATGACCTTTCAGTTTAATATAATCGTTTTGTATTTTACTTTTTTCAAAATCCATGTACGTCTCAATTTAGAATTTTGGCAAATTGTCTGTTTAATCATATCAGACCATTTATATTTTGGTAAAGTTAGGTATGTTCGAAATGAATTGTCTTTTTTTTTCTTACACGCCGTGACAGGGGTAATCTTTTTTAGTTCATATAGATCTATATCAATTGAGAATCGTTTACACAGAATTTTAAGTTCTCAGCAATTTTCTTTTTGTATAGGGTGTTTTGTTTTTGTTCATTGTCGTTATATTGCTCTAAACAAATGTTTACAATATTCTCAAAAATTTATTTAACCCATTGTTTTAACCATTTAGAAATTGACGCTGCATTGTGTGAATATCTTTCTTTTTCATTTATTCATTGTGTGATATTGTGTGAATATCAGGCCATAGATTTTGTAAATAATTATTGTTTTTATTACTTCAGACTAGTTACAAGAAATTTTGTTTTTTAATATGGTATTTTATATTTCAACCTTTCTGTAAATTCGACGTAGCTCATTCATTGATGGATTGATTCTGTATCAATGAGTACGAATTTCAAAGCCTGGAACATGTACTATTATGGAAATTAAATTTTATATTTGATTGTTTGTGTTGCATTGTGATTGGATAACTTGTGCTCCGCAATTGTAAAGATGATTACTCGAACCTGAAAACCCTGCAAAGATTAAAGTCACGAAAGTGTCTGTATACTTTTATATAGTTTACTATTAATTTATTTGGTGATTCCGGTTTATGCGGCGTTACAGATAGTGTGTTGTATTGTAGCTAATATCTTTGAATGTGGTTATTGTCAATAAAGTGCTAATAATCTATGTTTATATTTTATTAATAACATTTCTATTTATTTTTACGCAACAAATAAAACCGTAACATATTCGTCATATACCTTGTACATACCCTCAAAGACATGATAATATTTCATAGGTCAATTTTTAGCATACATAAATATTAGGGTTGTAATTGACACATTACAGAACACAATATTTGAAGTTTTCACATTGACTTTCAAAGAATACATGAATAAATAGACGATTGTCACACTGATTCTACTTTCAAACGGACTGATCACTATCTCCACCATAGATAAGTGTTTGATGACTTTGCGTAGGCAATTTAATCTCCAATCCTAGCTACTTTGGTTCATATGTATCTTTGTATTTGGTTCGGGACGTCGAATACTTTTTTATATTTACACATAACATAGTCACCCTACAGAATTTTCTCCTATATAAATATTCAAAATCATTTTCCTCTTAAAGTGTGATATTTAGAGGCATGTAAATATTGCACGGATTTAGTAAAAAATTAGTAAAATTAGTCATCCTTATGTACGCTAGTGTAGATGGCTTAGTTTAGTCAATATCGTCGAAAGTTTAGGGCTCTCAGTTTGTACGTCAGATGAAAATTCAAATTTCATTTTCTCTTAAACTATTCGCTTTTGTATCGTTATTTCTTCATTACTAATTCATTGAGCCATGGAGCTTCAAGATAATATAAGTTACATTAGTCTTTTTGTATAGAAATGTTCATTTTTTGATGATTCCAAAAGTCAGCTGAACTGAGGGCCATAGCAAAATCGCCCTAAACCTATATTAAACGCATTTTTGAGATTTGAGTTTTTCTTAATTTTTTTAAGAAATTCTTTACTAAATCCTCGAATAAACAGCATTATCCCAGGATTCGTACTTTCCGAGATCTAGAAAATGCTGGCATCAGGATTGAGGGCCACAGTTTTTTGACAATAACTTTTTTGTTTCAAGTTTAAGAAATTTAAGAATAGATGCTATAGTTTTTACTAATTCTTTACTAAATGCCCTGTGAGTTTCATTTCGATTGTCCAATATTTGAAAAAGTGGCCCTCAATCCAGATGCACACTTTTAAAAGTACCTACAGTTGTTTCAAAGAACAAATAAGTTTCAGAGTGCTTAGAATGAAAATGAATACATTATAATGATCACGCAAGTAGTATTATGATTACGATAAAATGGTAAGGATAGGTAGTAGATGTCATAATAATTTATTCTAGTAAGTATATATTATAATATTGATTATATGGTTTTAAACTAATTACTTAGGTTTAAAGGTCAGTTGATTTTTCAAATTTCTTATCAAATCTTTAGTAATTTATTAATCTGCTTGATCTTTACTATGGCTATGTTAATTCAAGCTCATAATGTTCCAATTCTAATACGTTTTTCTAAGATTTAAAATAAACTTTAAGAAATAGTAATAGACTAATAGGTAATTGCAAGACTTGCAAGACTCTTGCTGAAAGACCAAGACCAAAACTGGGAGCGCAAAACCAAGACCAAGACCAGGTGTATTGGCGCAAGACCAAGACTGGCTAAGTCCCGTCTTGTTCTTGCATTTAGGCAACACTACTTTAGAGATATAATTGCTCCTGGATCTCTTTTTAAGTCCTTTTTTATGGAACATTGGTGACAGGTTACTAGCTTCCCCCTTCGTAGCCGCTTGCGACGTGCTGGGATGAACGGCAGCTAATAATCATTCTTTTTGCGTCCCAGAATAGCACTGACCATATTATGATTGGGTATTAAAATTAACATACATACATGCATGTATGTATGTTCCTTAAACTTCATTTCCATTGGTACATGCTCAGGTGGCATGTGAACCCTGTACCTACTAAAACAGTGTCAAACACCAAACAACTGATCTACTCCGATATAGTGTAAAATAAACAAAAAGTATATTTATATTACAGATGAAACAGGTATTCAGCTTTATATATTTATATATAGTTACTTACTCCGATACTGACCGATTTGAATGAGCCAACCTGTAGATGTAGTCTTTAAATTTTTTGTCCATTCCATAATTTATTGACGTTTAAAAATGTATGAGTTGTGAGCCACAAATTGACCCTGGCAACGTACAATGGACGTAGTCTACGGCTAGACGAAAGTCTGACGCAACTGGAAGTAGAACTGACTAATTTAAGGCATGTTCTGGGGATATCGGAGGTCCGAAGACCTGGTGAGGACACCATTACCCTAGAATCAGGTCATCTGTTCTAATTCCGGGAGGGTGACCAGAGGTCTCAGGGTGGCATAGGTTTTCTCGTCAACAATATTCTCCGTGACAATATGCTGGACGTTTCGAGTGTGTCAACCCGGGTAGCGTACCTTGTACTGAAACTGACCAAGAGATACTCCCTTAAGGTCGTGCAGGTACGAGTATATGCGCCGCCGTCGGCATACTTGGACAGTGAGGTCGAGGTGCTTATGAAGATATCGCCAAGGCGATGCATAGCACCACCAAGACCCGCTACACCGTTGTCATGAGGGTCTTCGATGCCAAAGTGGGAGTGCGCGAATGCGACGAGTAGTGTATCGGAGCGCACGGAATTGGACGCAGAAATGCCAGAGGGCAAATGCTGGTCAACTTCCTTGACAAAGAGGGTCTGTTCTGCATGAACACATTCTTTAAGAACAAGCCCCACAGGCAGTGGACTTGGCATAGCCCAGATGGCAAAGTGTGTATACACAAGTCGTGAAACGTATGCATGTACATTTTGATTTGTATAATCTTATCATATAGCTAATTTTCTAATGGGTCGGTTACTTTTGTATGTAAGAAGGCGATAGACTAGTGACGTATCACGTTATGATGGCATAAACATGGAACTTCGGAGACGGGTTGCTAGCCCAGCGTCCACTAGATGCCATTTACCACTAGGTACTTAGTTGCCTCGTACGACAAGCCAAGAAGCGGGGCAGCTAGTATTATTCGTTTTACGTCCCAGATTACTACGGTTCTATATGTGTATATGTTTTTTGTTTTATGAAGACAACAGTTCAGCCGAATCATTTCAAAAAATGTTAAGTAAGTATTATCAAGTACCCATTCTAGTATCTAAACGACTTATACATTCACGATATACTTTAGAGATATAATTGCTCCTGGATCTCTTTTTAGCATAAATATGCGGTGTGATGTCCTATGGAACATCGGTAATAGGTTACTAGCTTCCCCCTTCGTAGCCGCTTGCGACGTGCTGGGATGAACGGCAGCTAATAAGCATTCTTTTTGCGTCCCAGAATAGCATTGACCATATTATGATTGGGTATTAAAATTAACATACTATTCATTAAACTTCATTTCCATTGGTACATGCTCAGGTGGCATGTAAACCCTGTACCTACTGATACAGTATCAAACACCAAACAACTGATCTACTCCGATATAGTGTGAAATAAACAAAAAGTGTATTTATAGGTATTACAGATCGCTCTGCTGTGCTGGAAAAAATAGGTATTCAGCTTTATTTACTTACTTACATAAACATACACATCATGCCCGTTTCCCTACAGAGCGGTTGGCAGCACGGATCCCCATCTGCCACAATCGAAATTAATATTTTGACGGTTGTTATGTATATTTTTAGAAGAAATTGTGATGTTCATAAAATTAATGCTCGGAACAAACATAAGCCGTGTGTGGCGCCCTCGAGGCTTCAAAAGTCAAGAAATCTTTTGTTGGAAATTGTGTGCGTTTTTATAATCATTTACCGGACTGGATTACGCGATTGCTCTTACCTAAATGTAAGACTATAGTTAGAGGCCGACTAGTCCGGGGCGCTTATTACGCGGTCGGAGACTACCTTGCCGATGCTCAGGGTTGGCAATGAGTGCATCTAAGATATATGTGCAAAGATAATTATGTTTCTGTAGAATTTGTTTTTGTAACTGGCACTGGGCAAAAAATCCTGAAATCCGGAGTTTCTTGTTGGTTCTTCTCCGAGCCAGGGTTTCCGAACCAACGGTAGAATTTCAATGCTTAGAGACAACCAGTGTCAGTCAAATGTTTTGACTTTCAATGAATGTACTGTACTTATACTTATGTACATTTGACTTTGACTTTTTTATACATACATACCCGTATGTATAATCACAACATCACTCTAGGTTATAAATTCAAAATATAGAAGCTAATGTTGGGCAGGGTAGGCCGCATAGAACTTATACAAATCAAATTATAAACATTCTTCAAAGGGGCAGAACAAAAGAGCAACCGGGTTCGATTCTCGAACTGAATCGATTTTTTTTCCAATAAAGTATGAATGCAGTTTTTCTATTCATTAAAATCGTTGACGTAGTTTCTAAGAACAAATATTCATAATACGTGTTCAGACTTTCCGATACTGACCGATTTGAATGAGCCACCCTGTAGAAGTAGTCTTTAAATTGTTTGTCCATTCCGTGTGCGTTCGCGCAGCGGAATGTTGTTGAATTTAAAGATTTTAATTATGCAGATATTTAGTGTATGACGTCGTATAATTGTGTATGGTAAAAAAAAATTTGTGCACGCAGCCATTGTGGAGAAATTCACCAAAAACTGATTCCGCTGGGCGAACGTTCGCCCAGCGGAACTTTTTTTGATCC
The DNA here is from genome assembly GCA_030578115.1 of Leucoptera coffeella. Classification (NCBI taxonomy): domain Eukaryota; kingdom Metazoa; phylum Arthropoda; class Insecta; order Lepidoptera; family Lyonetiidae; genus Leucoptera; species Leucoptera coffeella. The sequence continues at coordinate 112,296 of JAMBLF010000880.1, forward strand.
ATTGACTTTAGAAGAAAAGAGATGTGTCCAAAAATTAGTGTGTATTTGTGTGTAATTGTGTATGTATGAATAAAATTAGTGCATGCATAAACTTCGGAGAAATTCAAGTTTCCGCTACGCGAACGTTTGGCCATTAGCTAGTTTTCATACAAAGCGCTTACATACAGAGAGCTGTAGATTTTTACATACGTTGTTTTGAATTTGTTTATATTTGTTTAATAAACAGATTTAGAAAAAATCGTAAGGCTTAAAAGATAAAAATATAAACGTAAAATACGCTTATTAGGTCTACGTAAACGGTACCTACTTTCTGTCATAGTCAAATACATTTAAAAAAGTAGGTGTACAAAAATAAATGACCTATAAATTATATCGAAACAACAATTGTGTTATCACCTGTACCAATTCAATACCGGTATTATACTGTAAATTTTGAGATGTTACCTAAATATATTGCACGGCCGCTTTTTTGTAGCTATCCGAACTTGGTCGGGTTATGTAGGTTTTCGATGCTTCGTCAGTATTATAATTGTTTTTTCTTTAATTACTGAATTTAATGACATGAAATTTTGCATGTGAATAGTTGAATGAATACACTAATTATTGGCATACATTTTACCATGCAATTCCTTTAGAACGATATTTGACTGCTTTGTAAACAGTGATCTATTCGTGGTAAATTGTCCTATAACTCTTTAATTACTAACGGAACATCATTGATACTTGGCAACGTGTTGCAGACACTTACAAGGTTTGTATAAACGTGAAAATCTAGACCCCAAAGTGCATACTTTAAGAACTAAGACCTAATAAGCGTATTTTACGTTTATATTTTTATCTTTTAAGCCTTACGGTTTTTTTCTAAATCTGTTTTTAAACAAATATAAACAAATTCAAAACAACGTATGTAAAAATCTACAGCTCTCTATGTAAGCGCTTTGTATGAAAACTAGCTAATGGCCAAACGTTCGCGTAGCGGAAACTTGAATTTCTCCGAAGTTTATGCATGCACTAATTTTATTCATACATACACAATTACACACAAATACACACTAATTTTTGGACACATCTCTTTTCTTCTAAAGTCAATGGATCAAAAAAAGTTCCGCTGGGCGAACGTTCGCCCAGCGGAATCAGTTTTTGGTGAATTTCTCCACAATGGCTGCGTGCACAACATTCCGCTGCGCGAACGCACACGTCCATTCCATAATTTATTGACGTTTAAAAATGTATGAGTTTTGAGCCACAAATTGACCCTGCCAACGTACAATGGACGTAGTCTACGGCTAGACGAAAGTCTGGCGCAACTGGAAGTAGAACTGACTAATTTAAGGCATGTTCTGGGGATATCGGAGGTCCGAAGACCTGGTGAGGACACAATTCCCCTAGAATCAGGTCATCTGTTCTAATTCCGGTAGGGCGACCCAAGGTCACAGGGTGGCGTAGGTTTTCTCGTCAACAATATTCTCCGTGACAATATGCTGGAAGTTTCGAGTGTGTCAACCCGGGTAGCGTACCTTATACTGAAACTGACCAAGAGATACTTCTATTAAGGTCGTGCGGGTATATGCGCCGACATCGGCATACTCGGACAGTGACTTCGTAGTGCTTTTTTTTCCTTCTCCCTCCAACATTATCGGAGCCCTTATTCTGCTTTTTGTATCTTACACGCATTCACGCGTTTATTCTGCTTGCTCTTTCATGCTGCATACTTTTTCTTTCTTTCATACAATGTTCTTTCATACTTATATTGTGTGTGTATTGGGTTCCTGTCTACGCTCTTTTTATTTGTTTATTTGCCGTTTTATTGTATAGATTATTTTATTCTTATATATTACGTACTTGTTGCTTTGTCAAGTTATCACATGTACTTGTAACATCATTACTTTTGAATGAACGATTCCGGTATTTCTACAGAATACCGCCTCTTCATTCCTTACTTGCTATTTCTCTCTTTTACTATATTTACAATACTTAACCATATTTTCACAATGTTTTTACGTTCTTTACTTAATACTAATTCTTTAATCTTATCTCTATCTAACTTATCGCCTATAATACATTCTATATCTGTTCTCTCTCGTAAAAATACAGGGCATTCCGGGATCAGATGGGCGACTGTTTCCGGTTGTTCTGGGTCACAGATGCAGGACGGGCTCTCCTTACACTTAAAACGATGTAGATATTCCGAGAACCCGCCATGCCCCGTCATGAGTTGAGTCAACGCTGCGGAACATCCCAAAGCCACCACATGCCTGTGAGCAGCCGAAGCCACAGGGAAGAACATCTTGGTCACCGAAGCAGTGTCCCCCTCCTCGTACCTCCGGTTCCACTCGTCCAGCGACTCCGCTCGGATCATCCTTTTGACGAATGAAACCGGACAGCAATCGTAGTGGGGACGGCCCTTGTATTTCAGCGCCGCCTCCTTCGCTAAGTGGTTGGCCCTCTCGTTGCCCTGCATCCCCGCGTGGGCTTTAATCTAGAACAAAGACATAGCTTTGCCCTGGCGAGACAGGATTCTCATATTTTCCCGCGCTTCAACGGCCAAGGGATGCAGAGCAGCGATGTTACTCACCGTTTGGAGAGCCGCCATGGAGTCGCTGAAAACCACGACAGAGCCCTTGTTTTCCTTGGTAACCTCCTGTGTCGCTCTGCAAATGGCCAGCAGCTCGGCCTGGTACACTGTACAGAAGGATGGTAACCGCAGCTTGCTGTACTTGGTCTCTGTACCCCCTTCCCAAATGGATAAGGCGGAACCGAGCCTACCATCTATCTTGCTACCATCCGTGTAGATTTGTACCGATGAGCCACTGACCCTTTTGACGTCCTCTTGGCTCACGATGGTCCCGACCGTTACGTCCTCATCGAGAGCCGGATGCGGGGCCCCAAACGCAGACACCATCCGCTCCACCTCACGCCCACCCAGTCCAGGCACCGGCTGCCCCTCCCTTGCCTCTCTAAGCAAGAAGGCCTCCCGAACCCGAAGGTCCAAGGGGAGCAAGCCAGACAAGACCAGGGCCGAATTGAGGAAAACCGTGCGATAGGCCCTGCACATCTTCTGGGCAAAGAACCGTTGCAGAGCACCCAGTTGTTTCTTTATTCCCACCCTAGCAGCCGCAGGCGCCCACACAGGCGCGGCATATACGACCACGGGATCCACAGCCGCCAAGTAAATGGTTTTAATCACTTCGGAATTCAGCCCCCAGCCAACCCTGGCCGCACGTGCCAACTGCTTGTAAATACTTGCGGCCTTTCGACAGACACCTGAAACATGTTCATTGAAACTTAGTTTATTATCGATTACCAGGCCTAAGATTTTAATAGAACTACACATAGGAACGGCGACTCCCCCCATGGTCAAACGTGGGATGTCGAACTTCGGAGCGCAAGGAATTTGACGCAGAAATGCCAGAGGGCAAATGCTGGTCAACTTCCTTGACAAAGAGGGGCTGTTCTGCATGAACACATTCTTTAAGAACAAGCCCCACAAGCAGTGGACTTGGCATAGCCCAGATGGCAAAGTGTGTATACACAAGTCGTGAAACGTATGCATGTACATTTTGATTTGTATAATCTTATCATATAGCTAATTTTCTAATGGGTCGGTTACTTTTGTATGTAAGAAGGCGATAGACTAGTGACGTATCACGTTATGATGGCATAAACATGGAACTTCGGAGACGGGTTGCTAGCCCATCGTCCACTAGATGCCATTTACCACTAGGTCCTTAGTTGCCTCGTACGACAAGCCAAGAATCGGGGCAGCTAGTATTATTCGTTTTACGTTCCAGATTACTACGGTTGTATATGTGTATATGTTTTTTGTTTCATGAAGAGGGATCGGATGAATCATTTCAAAAATTTTTATGTAAGTATTATCAAGTACCTAAACGACTTATACATTCACGATATATTTTAGAAATATAATTGCTCCTGGATCTCTTTTTAGCATAAATATGCGGTGTGATGTCCTGTGGAACATTGGTAATAGGTTACTAGCTTCCCCCTTCGTAGCCGCTTGCGACGTGCTGAGATGAACGGCAGCTAATAAGCATTATTTTTGCGTCCCAGAATAGCACTGATCATATTATGATTGAGTATTAAAATTAACATACATACATGCATGTATGTATGTTCATTAAACTTCATTTCCATCGGTACATGCTCAGGTAGCATGTGAACCCTGTACCTACTGATACAGTGTCAAACACCAAACAACTGATCTACTACGATATAGTGTAAAATAAACAAAAAGTGTATTTATATTACAGATGGGGGATCTGATATTACAGAACGCCCTGCTGTGTCGGAAAAAACAGGTATTCAGCTTTATATACTCACTAACATAAACATACACGTTATGCCCGTTTCCCTACGGAGTGGTTCGCAGCACGGATCCCCATCCGCCACAATCCTGACAAATAATTTTCGGTATATTGATTTTCATGCACTGCACAGGCACTCGGCTATTATAGACATCTTTAATATTAAGCTTTCGGAAAGGCAGAGGAGCGTGTTTCACAGCGATCTGATTTGTATATTGTTTATCACTGTTACGTCATTGGGTTCTATCAATCGATCAGCCTATGTCAGTGCACTGCTGGACGTAGGCCTCCCCACGGGCACGCTACAAAACACAATCACTCGTGACCCTCAGCTAACCACTAACAGCGACCTTTTTCAGGTAATCGGTCCATCTATCAGAGGGGCCTCCCACACTACGTTTACCGAGACGCGGTTGCCATTCAAGAACCGCTAAACGATACACATTCGATAAACTTGTTATGGGATTACAATGGGTAAAGCTATGGGTTTACTGCTGGACATAAGCGTTTCCAAGGTTACACTACAAGACACAATCACTCGTAGCCCTCATCCAGAACCGCTTTACTTCAATGGTCGGACGATTACGCTTAGTGGAGAAACGCTCGAAGTGGTCCAGGAATATGTCTACCTGGACCAGATCCTGAAATCGGGGCAGGGACAGTTTCAAGCGTGAAATTTGCAGAAGAGTGCAGCTAGGCTGGGCAGCGTTCGGGAAGTTGCGTCATATCTTCTGGTCGCCACTACCGCAGAGTCTTAAGACCAGGGTTTTCAGTCACACTGACCTATCTGTAATGACAAACGATGGCAAGACGTGGAACATGACAGTCGGGCTGACTCACCGATTATATGTCTCTCAGCGAGCAACGGAACGTTAAATGCTGGGTATCTCGTTAAGGGACCGAGCCCGGAACGATACTATCCGGCAGAGAACCAAGGACGTAGATATTGTCTATCAATGTTGCAAGCTGAAGTGGCAGAGGATCGGCCACGTCTGCCGTAGAACCGACAAACGTTCTCTTGTCTATCTTATAATTATTGTGGAGGGAGTAATTATATAGCCACTATTTGACACATGTGTTGACCAGATTATCAGGGGTCCGGGTTTACCAATGCACTTTAGCACAATTGTAGTACAATTTTATTTCAGTAATAATGTGAAGTTGGTATTCAATTAGCAAAAGCGTCAAATTTCACCATTTGTGGATTTGCGACAGGTGGTAAGCCGATCCGCCACATACAAATTCTTTACAAAGTTTTCCCACACCGTAGTTGACGAAAACACTTAGGTTCTCTCTACCTGAAAAGGGAAATATCTATAAAATAATGGTTATGGTGACGAAAATATTTATATATGCATAGTTTACTCAAGCTGTATGTTGTAATAATATTTCTATTTCTTTTATTCCAGTTGTACCTGAAAGTGAGGAAGTACAGAGTAAGTAAAATGGAATTTTTAATCCTTTTACGGAATGGGTAACAATTCCCTCAGTCTCATTCGACATAATTATCGAGGATAGGGATAGCAATGGAGATAAACATGTTCAATCAATCAATCAGCCTATGATAGTCCACTGCTGGACGTAGGCCTCCCCAAGGTAACGCCACAAAACACGATTACTCGTGGCCCTCAGCCAAACACTACCAGCGACCTTTTTTAGGTCATCGGTCCATCTGGCAGGGGGGCGTCCCACACAACGTTTACCGAAACGCGGCCGCCATTCGAGAACCGCTAAACGATACACATTCGATAAACTTGTTATGGGATTACAATGGGTAAAGCTATGGGTTTACTACTGGACATAAGCGTTTCCAAGGTTACGCTACAAGACACGGTCACTCGTAACCCTCATCCAGCCACTGCCAGCGACGTGTAGGCGATCGGTCTATCTGGTAGGGGGCGTCCTGCACAGCATTTTTTACATACATACATATATTCGCCTCTGCATCCCTAACGGTATCCCGTCCCGTAGAGACTATCGATCGCCACATTAAACTGTTTCACCAAATTTGCTTCACTCACGCCGATCAACCTTGTCATACATTCTACATACATACACATCACGCCTGATTCCCTGTAGAGAGGTATGCAGAGATCACGGATCCCCATTTGTCCCGATCCTGACATACCACTTTTGCTTCATTGACACTCATACATCTTCTCATACACAGTCTGCGGTTATAGGTTCTCCTAACGTAATCTTTTTCAATATAGCGTCTATCTGACTGTTATATGTCTTATTAGGCCGGTCCCTACATAACCGTCCTTCCACTTCACTCATATTATCCATATATTATCATACATTCTCTTCTGTTCTTCACGCTGCGTACACCTGCCTTGGTAGGAAGGTCTGCAATTAAATATGCGTATGTTCTGCGCGGCCCATCTTCCACTTTGGCTTTATAAATTATTTTATTTCTGTACTGAATTGGTTACTTATTCTTTTTTTAACAGAGAGGATCATTTTCGCCAGACCAAAAGGTTAGTTCCAATAATTATTACAATTATATAAATAATAACCGTAGGTAGTCAAAGATTCGAGAGTTAACAATTGCGGAGTAAGTGATTCTGTGACCATCCAGAAACAACGTTTTAGCCGGATAATACTCCGTATGGCAGGTGGCAAGCCGTGTCGTTATTTACAAAATTTTTTTAATGACAATAGTCGTGAATGTGTTATTTTCTCACATCCATACACATCACAGCCGTTTCCCTGTAGAGGTGTAGGTAGAAATTACGGATCTCCATCAGTACTGACATACAATTTTCGCTTAATTGACAATCATACACGTTTTACACACACTCTTCTTCAATATGGCGTCTATTTTTTATTATATCATGAGGAAATCTGCCTAATCCTTGGTACTATTACCGTGTGTATGTGAAGTTTGGATGTTAATGAGGCAAATACTGAACCAAAAATATGATACGGGAGGCACCAGGTCCTATATATTTTGAATATATTGAGCGTTGGGCTAGCAATCTGTCATTAATGTAACATATAAATGCCATCACCACCCCAATATTAATGCTAATGCATTAGTGACATATTATCCACAGGTCAAAAGATTTCATTGAGGACTAGCCCTTATTTTATTAATTATCTGAGACCGGGTCAAAACACGATAAATTTACAAAGATATGTGATTACCTTTATTTTGCCCGACGTTTCGACCCAGTTGGTCTCAGATAATTAATAAAATGAGTATAAAACGCGAGTGTTTAAAAATAACTAGCCCTTATTTGTCTACAACGACATGCCGGAAAAAAGCAGCTAGATAGCTTTTTTAAGTGTCAGACTAGCACTAATATTTTTTCGATTCAGGACATTCTTCTCACGAATTTAGGATCGGTAAGACCTACTTTTCTTATCTTGACTACCATCCCATTCAGGGTAATCAATGGTTCTAGTTCTACATATTATTATTAGCTAATAATCAGCAATGGTGTCATAGTTTGGATATTCAAAGCTGTTTATTGGAAAGTGTTAAACAAGTCAGTTGGTAGATTTTGTTATATCGAATATGTTACATGACATACATATGCCATTACTGCGCGCTTGTCTAGTACAAATGTTGCAATAAGACGCCTCAAAAAATAAGAATCAGTAACGACATCAAAAAAGAACTACTGTGGTAGCAATTCTTAAGCCACATCGAAGTCACATGTTGACCCCAGAGAGTCAGTATTCAATTCAGTCAGTATTTAATGTGACAGGTGGTAAGCCATGGCGCCATTTACAAGTACTGACTATTACCTGTTTCGAAGTATAGGTACGATGTCTTCCCTATTTTTTTCTCATACGACCATCTACATACATACTGGTCTATTTGGACATAGATATAAGATCTTCAATCAGGATGGTTAGAACATCTCCACTTTACATGGGTGACAGGTTGCTAACCCATCTCCAAATGCATTCAATTGGCATTAGTCTCAATCCCCTTGCAAGAGAAATCGGGAAAAAAGACAGCTAGTTAGCAATCTTTTAACGTCACCACAGCTGGCACAGAACCATTGTTTATGTTTACTTGATTTCAGGCAAAAAAGAATCGTCAGGCTCTGAGCGTAAGTCATCATGTTATTGAAAACACATTAATATTAATTGTAGTAACAGTAAAACAAAGTATTCTTTTCTACCTTTTCCAAGAGGAATGACTCTACACGTGTCCCTCGGGTGGCGATAAATGAGCAATAACGCGAGTGTAGATGGATCTGAAGACGGGAGAAATAGAGTGTATGTGTACTTGGAAGCATCAGCCCTGCTAACAGACTACCATACTGACTGATTACCTTTATTAATGAAACAAACGGACTCCTAACTAACAACAAAGCTTTGGTGCGAAACAACGGACACTGATTGGCTCCTAGAAAGTACAGGCAACGCGTGAAGAAAGCTGGTTGAAACAAGTGGCTAGGTGCATGAAGGAGTACTCATTAAAAATTTTAGAAATAACAGAAGGAACATGGAAGGATTTTGGCGAACACCAAGAAGAATGCGGCGCTAAGGATTTGTTTTATGATCAGCTGAACGCAGAGATCCAAAAACAAGTCGCAAAACATCGTTGTACACACACTGAGAGACCTGAATGTCGAATGACCAAGTCGGCAGTGTCAACCGATTACCAAACCACGGCTACGGAAACCAGCCCTTGGATCGAGGGCAGACAACGGAGATTGTCTTGTGGGCTTCTGCTGAGACAACGTTGTGCTGGGGATCTGTTTTCCCACACAAGGATTGTCGTAAAGGCATCTGGGTGACGAATGATCATCGCACGAAAAGCCAGATCGACCATATTATGGTCCAACGAAAGTGGAGACATTCGCGTTTGGACTTGAGGAATAGGAGAGGTATTGACCTTATCGGTGATCATCACTTAATTGCCACTAAGTTTGAACTCAAAATGGCAGCTGCACAAGAGAGATCTACAACAAGCACTCGATGGTTCGACATCGACATCTGAGAGGTCCTGAAGAGTACAAGAGGTTCTCAATGGGACTCAACAACCGGTATCACCACTATGGAAGAGCGGTGGATGGCTACGTAGAGCGTTTTATATGAGTTCTGCAAAGAAGTCGTAGGACACAAAGAAGAGTAGAGTGGTTTTCAGATAAAACTTGGGCAAAAATAATGGCACGTACATCCCTCGAAATTAAGGAGAACACTGTACGGAAATACGCCGACAATGAAGCATCGTCTAAGAGTGTTTCTTGGCCGTAAGCGACGAGAAACGCAGTGTCAAAATAGAAGAAAACGTTAGGCCGACGCCATCGAGGAGTGGAAGCTGAGGAATGGAAGCTCTACGAAGCTGCAAGGGAACCGTGCAAAGAACCCCAGAACGACCGCTTAAAAGCATACATGAAAAAATGCTGTTCAACTCAAGAGATGGCATTAACACTTAAGCGACGTTTACAGTGACACAGGCGGAATTGTTTGAGGAGGATGCTCAGAACTCCAACATGTCCAGGTGCTAACTAAACATTGAAGTGCAGCTTCCAAATCAAATCTGCTCGCGCTATAATGTCTTTGAAGAGTGTATACCCCTAGGGAATTATGGAATCCTCATTGAAGCGCTGGAGGCTAATGCATAGGTTTATGTTGATGTGATCCTTGGTAAGAAAATCTAGGAGGACGACACTGTGCTTGAAAAATGAAAAAAAGGGTCATAGTGAAAAAAGCCAAAAAAGATATCGGACATTATAATCAAATTGGCTAGGGACCACCTTGTCGCCAGCGAGCCCCAAGGTGTTGTGCAAAGTACTGCTGAACAAGGTGGCCTTGCAAGTGGTCGAACACCTTAGAAAAGATCAAGGAGGCTTCAGAACATGCCGCAACGATCAACTGAACCTGCTAAGAACGTCTAAACCGATGAATGAAATGCACAATGATTTGATTGTTCGTAAATTTTGAAAAACTGCTCCAAAACAAAAGAGATGCGTCTCCATAATAATATCAAGTCGGTCTTAATGCACAATTTAACTTAGTTACTGAAACTTAGTTCGTCAGAAAGGATTTGACCCAGCGGCTCCAAGTATTTGTTAACGCATGCTTGAGGTGGATCCTTGGTATTTTATGGCCTTGTATACCGAAACACCGACCTTTGGAGAATGACAAGACAGAAGCTCATAGAAGTACACGCTCTTAGGAGACACGACTCCTATCCAGCAAAAAGGCCTTGTACTGACATCCTTCAGTAAGAAGGCGGTTGGGACGTCCGAGGTCTACGTGGTGTTGGTCATATGTGAAAGAGACGAATTCTGTGGACCTGAAGTGGGAAGATCTGATAGCAGTCTCTCAAGATCGTTTTCATGAAAGATCATTCTTCGAGCTCTATGTCCCTGCTTAGAGTTAACAGAAATGAAATATATACGCGGTAGTACTACTACTAATGAGTTTACCGAGAAATTGGGTTAACACAACGTCCCATGGTCAGGCCACGTGGAGGGAAAGTACCCTTTGAAATTGTTTTTTTTTAATTCTTTATTAGCCATTAATCTTTCGATGAAGGCGGCTAAAGTACAAACACTGATGCTATTACATTTGCACTTTTTGTTATCCCGTCGCTATGTTTATGCCGACGCCGCCAGCCGCTGCAACCGAAGAATAATGAAGTCGAAGTCCCAATGTTTTTCGTCCTTTTCCTTGTTTTTCGGATTGTTCCAATTGAAGTTTTAAGTATCAAAGCAAACATATTTATCTAGTTAGTCTATTCTTCCATTGTCGAAATATCCTACCGAAAATAAATATTTGTTTCCAACTTTCACTGAGCTGACTTTGTTGATAAACCATAGACGACTCCCCTTTACTATTGTTGATGGGATTATTTACCGAAAGAAGTAATTATTCTAATTTTAAAAACAATTTAATCATATTCAAAGATTTTTAATTAACTATACGGTAGAAATGAGAATTGAACACGCTACACCAGAAATAAATACCCTGAAGTTAATTAAAACCGATCGAAAGGTTACCAATAAAAAAAATTTTGCTATATAGTAGGGTGTTAGAGATCGCGCCACATACGGTGGCAGTTGAAACATTATAGGTTTCATTTGTAACGATCTTTGGTTGCAGAGCTATAAACTCAAATAAAACAAATTAATATATCAAAGTCAAAATATGTTTATTATACTATTTCAAACATGATTAATAATTAACGGGACTTATCCTTCTTATTATATATTACATATATTATGTGTTCCTTCACTCTGTCCGCAATAGACCGTTTAGTCTGTTCGACATAGGATTTCCCACAGCTGCAATCAATCTTATACACACCCTTATATCTTATATCATGAGTATAAATCGCGAATCTCTTAAAACTATTATTTCAAACATGGCACTGAGCATTGTCTTTACATATTTTTTACCGAGGTTAGATCAGCGGAGACCCTAGCTTGGAGAAGAACTAACAAGAAACTCCGGAAATCAATTTATTATAATCACCCTTAACAAACATAAAAATTACAAAGAGTGGGCAAAAAACACAACGCTGGTAATACTAAATTTACTTTTCATACAAAATAACACGCAATGGCGGAAACGTCAAATTTAGTTCCAAGTTTGGCTACTGCCACCGTATGTGGCGGGTACTCTAGAAATAAAATTAAGATTATAAAATTAAACATTTTTAATACAAAGTTAATCAATTTATGAGAAGTGAAACTTAAGTTTCTCTCTGTGTGTGGCTCTAGAGGTCGCCAAAAAATGTTCCAAATATCTCCCATCCAGTTGTTTTTCGATTTTGTTAGTCGGTGGATACGGGTAGGATACATTGGTTATATACCGTGTTTTTTAGGCACTGTGGTAGTGGCGACGTGAAGATATGACGCAACTTCCCAAATATTGTCCAGCCAAGCTGCACTCTTCAATACTTGGTCCTGGTAGGCGTTTTACTAGACAGCGTCTAACGTCACTCCACTGAACCTAATCGGCTCTGTGACCACAAGTTCATTGAACATGACCTTAGTCTAGTCCAAGTTCATCCGGAGACCGACCGATCGTTAGTCCTGCAGCGACTCCGCTATTATGACTATGTCGTCAGCAAAGCGAAGTTGTGTGAAGTATCTGTCATTAACATTGATACCAGTCCAATTTTGAAGACGTCCTCCAGTGCGTTTGAGAAGTTTTGCGGAGATAACGTACCCCTTTCTCACTCCTTTGAGCAAAAGTATAGGATTCGTCTTGTGGTTTTGGACTTAAACAGATATTGTTGTCATACTATATAGGCTTCTCAGCACCTGCACATATCGTCAATCGATCTGGTATCGCTGGAGTAATTCCGGAAAATGCCAGATCGCGATCGAGTTGAAGGCCTTATCATAGTCTACGAAGGTAATACACAGCGGCCGGATATACTCATCGGACTTCTGTATAACCTGCTGCACCATGTGCATGGGGTCCCATCCCATACAAAATTTTTCGACCAAAACTTGAAGCATCAATAGGTGGCGCTATAAGTCATCAAAGACCGATAAAAAAATTATTATTGAAAAATATTGCGATTTTTAGCTATATTCATACATAATTCACCATAATATGTGATAATATGAATTTATGTACTTACTAGTGAATGAGTATAAAACGCGAGTGTTTAAAAATAACTAGCCCTTATTTGTCTACAACGACATGCCGGAAAAAAGCAGCTAGATAGCTTTTTTAAGTGTCAGACTAGCACTAATATTTTTTCGATTCAGGACATTCTTCTCACGAATTTAGGATCGGTAAGACCTACTTTTCTTATCTTGACTACCATCCCATTCAGGGTAATCAATGGTTCTAGTTCTACATATTATTATTAGCTAATAATCAGCAATGGTGTCATAGTTTGGATATTCAAAGCTGTTTATTGGAAAGTGTTAAACAAGTCAGTTGGTAGATTTTGTTATATCGAATATGTTACATGACATACATATGCCATTACTGCGCGCTTGTCTAGTACAAATGTTGCAATAAGACGCCTCAAAAAATAAGAATCAGTAACGACATCAAAAAAGAACTACTGTGGTAGCAATTCTTAAGCCACATCGAAGTCACATGTTGACCCCAGAGAGTCAGTATTCAATTCAGTCAGTATTTAATGTGACAGGTGGTAAGCCATGGCGCCATTTACAAGTACTGACTATTACCTGTTTCGAAGTATAGGTACGATGTCTTCCCTATTTTTTTCTCATACGACCATCTACATACATACTGGTCTATTTGGACATAGATATAAGATCTTCAATCAGGATGGTTAGAACATCTCCACTTTACATGGGTGACAGGTTGCTAACCCATCTCCAAATGCATTCAATTGGCATTAGTCTCAATCCCCTTGCAAGAGAAATCGGGAAAAAAGACAGCTAGTTAGCAATCTTTTAACGTCACCACAGCTGGCACAGAACCATTGTTTATGTTTACTTGATTTCAGGCAAAAAAGAATCGTCAGGCTCTGAGCGTAAGTCATCATGTTATTGAAAACACATTAATATTAATTGTAGTAACAGTAAAACAAAGTATTCTTTTCTACCTTTTCCAAGAGGAATGACTCTACACGTGTCCCTCGGGTGGCGATAAATGAGCAATAACGCGAGTGTAGATGGATCTGAAGACGGGAGAAATAGAGTGTATGTGTACTTGGAAGCATCAGCCCTGCTAACAGACTACCATACTGACTGATTACCTTTATTAATGAAACAAACGGACTCCTAACTAACAACAAAGCTTTGGTGCGAAACAACGGACACTGATTGGCTCCTAGAAAGTACAGGCAACGCGTGAAGAAAGCTGGTTGAAACAAGTGGCTAGGTGCATGAAGGAGTACTCATTAAAAATTTTAGAAATAACAGAAGGAACATGGAAGGATTTTGGCGAACACCAAGAAGAATGCGGCGCTAAGGATTTGTTTTATGATCAGCTGAACGCAGAGATCCAAAAACAAGTCGCAAAACATCGTTGTACACACACTGAGAGACCTGAATGTCGAATGACCAAGTCGGCAGTGTCAACCGATTACCAAACCACGGCTACGGAAACCAGCCCTTGGATCGAGGGCAGACAACGGAGATTGTCTTGTGGGCTTCTGCTGAGACAACGTTGTGCTGGGGATCTGTTTTCCCACACAAGGATTGTCGTAAAGGCATCTGGGTGACGAATGATCATCGCACGAAAAGCCAGATCGACCATATTATGGTCCAACGAAAGTGGAGACATTCGCGTTTGGACTTGAGGAATAGGAGAGGTATTGACCTTATCGGTGATCATCACTTAATTGCCACTAAGTTTGAACTCAAAATGGCAGCTGCACAAGAGAGATCTACAACAAGCACTCGATGGTTCGACATCGACATCTGAGAGGTCCTGAAGAGTACAAGAGGTTCTCAATGGGACTCAACAACCGGTATCACCACTATGGAAGAGCGGTGGATGGCTACGTAGAGCGTTTTATATGAGTTCTGCAAAGAAGTCGTAGGACACAAAGAAGAGTAGAGTGGTTTTCAGATAAAACTTGGGCAAAAATAATGGCACGTACATCCCTCGAAATTAAGGAGAACACTGTACGGAAATACGCCGACAATGAAGCATCGTCTAAGAGTGTTTCTTGGCCGTAAGCGACGAGAAACGCAGTGTCAAAATAGAAGAAAACGTTAGGCCGACGCCATCGAGGAGTGGAAGCTGAGGAATGGAAGCTCTACGAAGCTGCAAGGGAACCGTGCAAAGAACCCCAGAACGACCGCTTAAAAGCATACATGAAAAAATGCTGTTCAACTCAAGAGATGGCATTAACACTTAAGCGACGTTTACAGTGACACAGGCGGAATTGTTTGAGGAGGATGCTCAGAACTCCAACATGTCCAGGTGCTAACTAAACATTGAAGTGCAGCTTCCAAATCAAATCTGCTCGCGCTATAATGTCTTTGAAGAGTGTATACCCCTAGGGAATTATGGAATCCTCATTGAAGCGCTGGAGGCTAATGCATAGGTTTATGTTGATGTGATCCTTGGTAAGAAAATCTAGGAGGACGACACTGTGCTTGAAAAATGAAAAAAAGGGTCATAGTGAAAAAAGCCAAAAAAGATATCGGACATTATAATCAAATTGGCTAGGGACCACCTTGTCGCCAGCGAGCCCCAAGGTGTTGTGCAAAGTACTGCTGAACAAGGTGGCCTTGCAAGTGGTCGAACACCTTAGAAAAGATCAAGGAGGCTTCAGAACATGCCGCAACGATCAACTGAACCTGCTAAGAACGTCTAAACCGATGAATGAAATGCACAATGATTTGATTGTTCGTAAATTTTGAAAAACTGCTCCAAAACAAAAGAGATGCGTCTCCATAATAATATCAAGTCGGTCTTAATGCACAATTTAACTTAGTTACTGAAACTTAGTTCGTCAGAAAGGATTTGACCCAGCGGCTCCAAGTATTTGTTAACGCATGCTTGAGGTGGATCCTTGGTATTTTATGGCCTTGTATACCGAAACACCGACCTTTGGAGAATGACAAGACAGAAGCTCATAGAAGTACACGCTCTTAGGAGACACGACTCCTATCCAGCAAAAAGGCCTTGTACTGACATCCTTCAGTAAGAAGGCGGTTGGGACGTCCGAGGTCTACGTGGTGTTGGTCATATGTGAAAGAGACGAATTCTGTGGACCTGAAGTGGGAAGATCTGATAGCAGTCTCTCAAGATCGTTTTCATGAAAGATCATTCTTCGAGCTCTATGTCCCTGCTTAGAGTTAACAGAAATGAAATATATACGCGGTAGTACTACTACTAATGAGTTTACCGAGAAATTGGGTTAACACAACGTCCCATGGTCAGGCCACGTGGAGGGAAAGTACCCTTTGAAATTGTTTTTTTTTAATTCTTTATTAGCCATTAATCTTTCGATGAAGGCGGCTAAAGTACAAACACTGATGCTATTACATTTGCACTTTTTGTTATCCCGTCGCTATGTTTATGCCGACGCCGCCAGCCGCTGCAACCGAAGAATAATGAAGTCGAAGTCCCAATGTTTTTCGTCCTTTTCCTTGTTTTTCGGATTGTTCCAATTGAAGTTTTAAGTATCAAAGCAAACATATTTATCTAGTTAGTCTATTCTTCCATTGTCGAAATATCCTACCGAAAATAAATATTTGTTTCCAACTTTCACTGAGCTGACTTTGTTGATAAACCATAGACGACTCCCCTTTACTATTGTTGATGGGATTATTTACCGAAAGAAGTAATTATTCTAATTTTAAAAACAATTTAATCATATTCAAAGATTTTTAATTAACTATACGGTAGAAATGAGAATTGAACACGCTACACCAGAAATAAATACCCTGAAGTTAATTAAAACCGATCGAAAGGTTACCAATAAAAAAAATTTTGCTATATAGTAGGGTGTTAGAAATAAAATTAAGATTATAAAATTAAACATTTTTAATACAAAGTTAATCAATTTATGAGAAGTGAAACTTAAGTTTCTCTCTGTGTGTGGCTCTAGAGGTCGCCAAAAAATGTTCCAAATATCTCCCATCCAGTTGTTTTTCGATTTTGTTAGTCGGTGGATACGGGTAGGATACATTGGTTATATACCGTGTTTTTTAGGCACTGTGGTAGTGGCGACGTGAAGATATGACGCAACTTCCCAAATATTGTCCAGCCAAGCTGCACTCTTCAATACTTGGTCCTGGTAGGCGTTTTACTAGACAGCGTCTAACGTCACTCCACTGAACCTAATCGGCTCTGTGACCACAAGTTCATTGAACATGACCTTAGTCTAGTCCAAGTTCATCCGGAGACCGACCGATCGTTAGTCCTGCAGCGACTCCGCTATTATGACTATGTCGTCAGCAAAGCGAAGTTGTGTGAAGTATCTGTCATTAACATTGATACCAGTCCAATTTTGAAGACGTCCTCCAGTGCGTTTGAGAAGTTTTGCGGAGATAACGTACCCCTTTCTCACTCCTTTGAGCAAAAGTATAGGATTCGTCTTGTGGTTTTGGACTTAAACAGATATTGTTGTCATACTATATAGGCTTCTCAGCACCTGCACATATCGTCAATCGATCTGGTATCGCTGGAGTAATTCCGGAAAATGCCAGATCGCGATCGAGTTGAAGGCCTTATCATAGTCTACGAAGGTAATACACAGCGGCCGGATATACTCATCGGACTTCTGTATAACCTGCTGCACCATGTGCATGGGGTCCCATCCCATACAAAATTTTTCGACCAAAACTTGAAGCATCAATAGGTGGCGCTATAAGTCATCAAAGACCGATAAAAAAATTATTATTGAAAAATATTGCGATTTTTAGCTATATTCATACATAATTCACCATAATATGTGATAATATGAATTTATGTACTTACTAGTGAGTAATAGAAAGCGCGGATATCAATTTCATAAATAATAAAGTAAGTAAAATTTATTTAATCCTGCCATCTAGTCAATACTTGTAGAAGCAACATTTTTCTATTCGTAAGCAGATGTCGCTGTGTATTGGCGGTTAGTATAACTACCTATCAACAAATGTATTCAGTACAAATTACATAATTATGATTTCAAAAACATCTAAAATACAAACTGAATACCAGTGTCACAGACTTTATAGGCAGCCAATCGTACGAAAAATGTAAATGTCTCGATTCCCATACAGATTTCTTTTGATCCTGATAAACTACTATTATACGGCCAATTATTAGTTTATGTGTTATGTATTGTCAATAATGTTTTTGCTAAAATATTGGGTAGGTATTTTAATCGCGCTTATGAAAAATTATGATGTGTAGTTGTGATCATAAATATAGGATTCTACGGTTGTGATTCATACACCGGTTCTCGTTCTATCAATTATATTATCTGTGCCGAAGTTAAGCAACGCGGGCGTGGGAAGTAATTGGATGGGTGACCATTTAAATTCCTCACGTGCTGTTGTTTTGGTGAGGGAACCTGGTTTGGTTATGTAAGGAATAATTAATATCAAATATTATTAATATCAAATATAATTATCAAAGTTAATCACCTATTACATTGGTTATCAGGTAACGATTGGGTTTCGATTGACTTAAGATTGCAAAAAAACTTAGTTGCCACTCAACATCTGACTACCCCGAAAGGGATGTGAATGCATATTTTGCACATAGGTTTTTTGTGTTCGTCTGTCGGGTAACGACGGGGATCGGGGATCAATCGGGGTCGGCGGCGGCGGCGACATAATGTGAACACAGTATTCTGTACCTATTCAGGATTATAATACTATAAACAGAGATCCCGCGCACTCGTAGATTGGGTAGGCATAGTTTACGCGAGAGCATTGAGCGAAGCGGCGCACGCGGCAGCCCCCGCCACCCTTGCCGAGAGCGCTGCAAGTCGCTCTCTGCTCTACGGGCACTAATAAATGTAAATAATAGGTATCGCTGAGAATCAGCGTTCCATCCAAAATAGACTTTATTACAAATGCAGAAAAAATATTTTCCATTTGCACATTTCAATAAAATGCAATAGGTATGCATTTTGTATTTCATTTTGGCATGTTTTTGTACTGTAAACATCTGTCAATATCTAATCATATTATGATGATGCAAAATTAGACTTTATTGCATTAGAATTTTAAAACTAATTTTCAATGTTATGCATTTGCAATATTTAAAATGCAATAGGTATTAATTTTATATTTCTTTTCATTTGCGTGGCGTGGTCACTATGTATGTATATTGCGTTAAAATTAATCGACTTATTTAATCGAATAAAAAGAGAATGATTAAAATGTGCATTGCTAGATCTATATAAGTATACAAGTACATATATAAAACATTCATATAAAATTAACTACTGAAATATAATGATAATATATTTTTATATAGGTTGCGAAGGTAATTTATAGTGGCAAAGTGGAAGGAAGATTATGATTGAGACAATCTTTTCTAGGCAGGTGTAGGTAGCGTGAAGAACAGAAGAGCCTATTACATTGGTTATTGATAATCAGGTAACGATTGGGTTTCGATTGACTTAAGATTGCAAAAAAACTTAGTTGCCACTCAACATCTGACTACCCCGAAAGGGATGTGAATGTATATTTTGCATATAGGTTTTTTGTGTTCGTCTGTCGGGTGACGACGGGGATCGGCGATGAATCGGGGTCGGCGGCGGCAACATAATGTGAACACAGTATTATGTACCTATTCAGGATTATAACAGAAATCCCGCGCACTCGTAGATTGGGTAGGCATTGTTTACGAGGGAGCATGGAGCGAAGCGGCGCATCGCGGCAGCCCCCGCCGCCCTCGCCGAGAGCGCTGCAAGTCGCTCTCTGCTCTATTACGGGCACTAATAAAAGTAAATAATAGGGTATCTCTGAGAATCAGCGTTCCGACGGTTACGGTTAACAACCGAAATATATCTGTTACTAAGCCAAACAGATATCGATTAACACGTAAAGAAAATAACCGATATATATAGCGGTTATTCGTAATTAAAGTTCATTTTGGCATGTTTTTGGACTGTAAAAATAGTAATCATTTTATGATGATCCAAAATAAACTTTATTACAAATGCAGAAAAAATATTTTCCATTTGCACATTTCAATAAAATGCAATAGGTATGCATTTGCTATTTCATTTTGGCATGTTTTTGTACTGTAAACATCTGTCAATATCTAATCATATTATGATGATGCAAAATTAGACTTTATTGAAATAGAATTTTAAAACTAATTTAAATTTTTATGCATTTGCAATATTTAAAATTTAAAATGCATGTATTTTATATTTCTTTTCATTTGTTTGGCGTGGTCACTATGTATGTATATTGCGTTAAAATTAATCGACTTATTTAATCGAATATAAAGAGAATGATTAAAATGTTCATTGCTAGATCTACATATACAAGTACATATATAAAACATTAATATAAAATTAACTACTGAAATATAATGATAATATATTTTTATATAGGTTGCGAAGGTAATTTATTGTGGCACAGTGGAAGGAAGATTATTATTGAGTTATTGAGATCAAATTGAGACAATCCTTTCTAGGCGGGTGTAGGTAGCGTGAAGAACAGAAGAGCATGTATGAAAATGTTTATGGGTGTGAGTGAAGCAAGAGCAAACAGGCGTAAATATACATATTATGTACCTATGTAACGAATAATAATAATAGTCTAAGTAATACTTAAGTTTTTTATTTAATCTAAACAATTTCCTCTAAATTAGAACCGCTGAAAAGCGGCTGTAGCCCAGTGGGTAAGACCTCGGACTTCGTATGAGAAAGGTCCTAGGTTCGAATCCTGACTCTGGCATGTACCAATGAATGAAATTTAAATATGTGTTTTTCATTTACGTACAAATTTACAGTCGCTAACGGTGAGGGAAAACATCGTGAGGAAACATGCCTATTTCTCAGAATAGGTAATAGTCAGTGCCTATATGCGGCGATACGGTTCCCTACCTATCACGTTGGGTGCTGTCTATCTAGTGATACGCGGGCTTCGAATGACCCATACCTAACATGCCTTCGAAATTTCGGAGAAGGGCATTCAAGCCTCTGACTACCCCGCCATAATAAAAACGGGAGTGTGTATACACAAGCCGTGAAGCGTAGGTATGTTTTTTTTTTCTTTCTATCGGTACACTATTTCGTTTAAAAATCAATTCTATTATATATATATTTCGAAGGCATATTCGATAAAAAGAAAATTTTATTATTATTATATTTAATCACTAGCATACACTTCACAGTGAAAACCTTTACAATCTTCTCCAAAATGTGAAATATAACGAGTTCGGATTTTACTTTTTAGTTTCTACCTTGCTAGGTACTACGCACACAAACACAAGTCACGCACACTCGCGCGATAAGGCGCGGCGCCTGTCTGTGGTCGAGGTAGAGTACCCGCCACATAAGGTGGCAGTTGGAGGCGTCGCCACAGTCGCGTAATTCAGTGTTGCCAGTAAACACGCCAAAACTAGCACTCACTGTGCCATACGGCTCGATACATTATATTGAGGTTTCATTTGTAACGATCTTTGGTTGCAGAGCTATAAACTCAAATAAAACAAATTAATATACCAAAGTCAAAAGTCAAAATATTTTTATTCAAAATAGGCCCTATCATAAGCTCTCTTTGAAAGTTATTTTATGATCTAAGTACAAATTAAAAAAACTATATATTGACAAAAGGAATATATATGAGTGAAGTGGAAGGGCGGTTACGTAGGGGCCGGCCTAATAAGACATATATGTAACAGTCAGATAGACGCTATATTGAAAAAAGGTGACGTTAGGAGTACCTATAACCGCCGAGAGTGTATTAGAGAATGTATGAATGTCAATGAAGCGAAAGTGGTCTGTCAGGATCGGGACAAATGGGGATCCGTGATCTCTGCCTACCCCTCTACAGGGAATCAGGCGTGATGTGTATGTATGTATGTAAAAAAACTATTTCAAATATGGCACTGAGCATTGTCTTTACATATTTTTACCGAGGTTAGTTCACCAACCATTTCGGCTGCTCAAGATGCCACGTCATGAAGACCACGACCGCTCTGATAAGAGCGTAACGATTGAGAAGAAGAAGTTCAGCGGAGACCCTTGGAGAAGAACTAACAAGAAACTCCAGAAATCAATTTATTATAATCACCCTTAACAAACATAAAAATTACAAAGAGTGGGCAAAAAACACAACGCTGGTAATACTAAATTTACCTTTCATACAAAATAACACGCAATGGCGGAAACGTCAAATTTAGTTCCAAGTTTGGCTACTGCCACCTTATGTGGCGGGTACTCTAGTCGCGCGCGTCGCTTGATTTTGATCTATAAATGAATAGGTAGGTACCTTACATTCATGGGAGAAATGGGGCTACGTGATTACTGCCATCCCTCTAGGGGGAAGCGGGCGTGACGCGTATGTACGTAATTCTATTTCATAAATATGTATACGTACGTTCACTGCTAAGACAGTACCTACTTTTACCGGTCTGCATCCCTCAGTCGCCTTTTACGACACCTACACGAAGGGTGTCAAACTGTATTGGTGAAACACGGGTTAATTATGCATTTAAATTATATAATATATTGTAGGTATTCCAGAATACTTATTAGGATTAGGTATTTATTTAGGTGAACTCTTTGACCAAATGTAACTGCCTATAGTAATCTAATAAACTCAATCTAATAATATAGTGCAAAGCAAATTAAACTGTCTTAACTCTAGTAATACTAGAAATTACCTCAATCCAACAGTCGCCTTTTACACCTACAGGGGGGATGGGAGTGTCAAACTATATTGGTTAAACACGGATTAATAGGACTTAATCAGCAGTCCGATTTCTCCCCATGGATGTTGTAAGAGTGGAATAAGGGCTCTAAAGTGATTTTTATCTATTTTGGGTGATGGGTTGGCAACCCATCACCCGAGACAGTATTATATTATCTGTGTCCGTGACTTGATTGATATTGATGCTGGCATACCACTTTATTAAATTTACATACCTAGTTAATTTTATAGAAACACCTTAGTGTTTCTATAAAATTACCGAATGACCCATACCTAACATGCCTTCGAAATTTCGGAGATGGGCATTCAAGCCTCTGACTACCCCGCCATAATAAAAAAGGGAGTGTGTATAGACAAGTCGTGAAGCGTATGTATGTTATGTTATGTAAACACCTTAGAATATATATAAACTCAAACACCTTAGTATTTAATTATCTGTGACCATATGAACCGAAAATAAACCATAAAATGAGCAAACAGTATTAGACATGCTTTATTTGTAATTTTATTCATATATTAGAAGTGCTGAGAAAAGGGGATGTAAGGAGTACCTGTAATTGGCAACCATGTATGCAAAGGTGTTAAAGAGGCGAACGTGGCATGCCAGGATCAGGAGAAATGGGGCAACGTAATCTCTGTCACCCCTCTAAGGGGAAGCGGGCGTGACGCGTATGTATTATATGTAATTCTAATTCATGACTTAATATTATGTATGCGTACGTATATGCGCTCATGACCATTATTAACATTGTCCCTAGTCTCCTTGTCGCCTCTTACAACTTGATGGAAAAAACCTGTATATATTTTAATATCTGTGAGACCTGTGACGAAGCACAGTAGGCTGAATTGTGAGTACCTATTAAAGAGTCCGTGAATCGTGATCGAGGTAAAATCGTCTGACGACGGATACTTGCTCGCTAGAAATAGACTCTGCGGTGAATTTTACATACCTACTTTATTTTATAGAAACACCTTATGAATCTAAAGACCTTATGAAATAAACCATAAATTGCCATACCATAATACCTACTCGTATGTCATTCAAGTTTTTTAAGGAAAGCACCTATACATAGGTGGCGGGGTAGCCGAGTGGATTAGCGCCTTAACTCTCTGGGTGATCCAGGTTCGAATTCCGGCGGCACCAATGTTTATTTCTAATTTCTAATAAATATGTGCCTTGCGTCCACACTCTGGTCCGTCCTAGCCGTAAAACGTGTTAGGGACCAATTAAAACAGAGATAAAAAATAATGAAAAAATTATCGGCGAGTATCATATACCCTACTCAAATTTAGATGGAGCTATTTCACTTAATTTAGCTAGCTAATCGCTCTAGTATGGACAAATACAAAAGTGACCTCTATTATTGAGAAGATGCACGATTTATGCACGATTTCATGCATTCGATGTCACGCCATCTGTTTTTCCAATTTCGCTTCAAAAATAAGCGGAGTAAAATAAGAAGTTAGCACTTACCAAAAAATTTGTATGGGATGGGGTATCTGTACTGTATAGTATTATATTATCTGTGACCATGTGAATGTGCGACACTCATTGAGCGCGGCGTGTCGAGACCAGCGTGTCATAGCGTCACAACTCATCAACCAGCCCACCACAACGACGAATGTTATAATTAATAGTATTTATTTTATTTCTAACACTGCGTTATTTAGCAAAAAATAATCCTTATGTTGAAGCTTTTGGATCGGTTTGATATACTACAGGGTATTTTTATTGTAGCGAGCTCGATTCCCAGTTCAACTGTACAATTAATTAAAGATCAATGAATGTGGTTTAAATTGTTTTTAAAATAATAATGTCTTCTTTCAGTAAAATGTTCTATCGAAGATACTACAGGTACTTTTCGTCCATGTGGCATGGCCGTGGAACGCCCTGTTAACAATAGAAATTTATAATTCTAATGACCATTTATTCATAAATTCAAATTAAGTTATATACAATAAAACAAGGAATTAAAACTAACAAAATATTTATTAAAATAAATTACCTAAATTGTCGCTACACAAACAAACAGAGCCATGAAAAACGAAACTATTGTAAGATGGGGAATGAGACTTCTGTCAGTGCTATTACAGTTTTATAAAATTATTCAGATAGACGTTGTGAACTTGGAATTACTCAGACCATTGAGCGAAATCGGGGATCGAAAGTCTGCAGTAAAATAATGAGTAAGTCTAATCTGACGAAGGTGAAAACCTCAGATAGCAGAATCGTCACTTCAATTCCGGGGATTCTTACCGAGGTTGAGGGCTTTTACGGCCGTCTATACGCCTGATTAACGCCGGCGCCGGAAATTCTTTGCGTCGGTGTCTCCGCAAGGGCAGTCACATCCATCTGCGGTTTGAGACACCTGACCAATATGTTTCACAAACAGTCCCAAGAAAAAATCCTTCGCAATTCTCTTCACCCTCAATATCAGTCAACATTAAACCCTTATCATGTTTTATACCAATCACTGTCATACCTAGTGAACCTCTTAGAGTCTTCATGCTTCCAGAAGATTTTCTGGTTATAAGAATGTTCAGAGAGCTTCAGCACACACAGACTACCCCGAAGGCGTGGAGTGAGAGCGTGGTGGCCTTGTTCTTCAAAAATGGAGACAAGGCCCTATTGAAGAATTATAGGCCTATCGCGCTCCTAAGCCACGTCTACAAGTTGTTCTCGAGAGTGCTCACAAATCGTCTGGCCTCAAGATTTGACGCCTTCCAGCCGCCGGAGCAGGCCGGATTTCGAAAAGGTTTCAGTACCGTAGACCACATCCACACAGTGCGGCAGGTTATACAGAAGTCTCATGAGTATAACCAGCCGCTGTGTCTTGTCATCTCCCCGAAACTGTTCACGAACGCACTGGAGGACGTCTTCAAAACTCTGGATTGGACTGGGATGGGTATCAATGTCAATGGCAGATACCTCACGCACCTCCGTTTCGCTGACGACATTGTCATAATGGCGGATTCGCTGCAGGATTTACAGGGAATGCTGCATAGTCTTAACGCTGCCTCACGGTCGGTCGGTCTCCGGATGAACTTGGACAAGACAAAAGTCATGTTCAATGAGCTCGTTGTCCCGGGGCCGATCACGATCAGTGGAGAAACGCTCGAAGTGGTCCAGGAATATGTCTACCTGGGCCAGGTTCTACAAATGGGTAGGGACAGCTTCGAGCGTGAGATTTCCAGAAGAGTGCAGCTGGGCTGGGCAGCATTCGGGAAGTTGCGTCATATCTTCTCGTCGCCACTACCGCAGTGTCTTAAGACCAGGGTTTTCAATCAGTGCGTCCTACCTGTAATGACATACGGTGCCGAGACGTGGAACATGACAGTCGGGTTGGCTCACCGATTACATGTCGCTCAGCGAGCAATGGAACGTTCGATGCTGGGTATCTCGTTAAGGGACAGAGTCCGGAACGAGATTATCCGGCAGAGAACCAATGTCGTAGACATTGTCTATCGATGTTGCAAGCTGAAGTGGCAGTGGGCCGGTCACATCTGTCGCAGAACCGACGACCGTTGGAGCAAAGCGGTTCTCGAATGGCGACCGCGTCTCGGTAAACGTAGTGTAGGACGCCCCCCTGCCAGATGGACTGATGACCTGAAAAAGGTCGCTGGTAGTGGTTGGCTGAGGGCCACGAGTGATCGTGTTTTGTGGCGTTACCTTGGGGAGGCCTACGTCCAGAAGTGGACTGTCATAGGCTGATTGACTGATTGACAGCTCACTTTATTCTTTCAAATATCGCTTTCTCTGTTCCGTTTTCTTCTTCACCTCACTATTTATCTTTTTATGTTCCTCTTCTACTCTCTGCATTCATCATCTGCCACGTCTACACTCACCTGTTTGCTAGCCCGAATTGCGAGCAAATCCAACAATGCTTTCGTCTTACCACTCAAACGTACTTCACACTAGGATCCCAGCAACTCGTTGATTGTATATTCTGCCATACATACTTGGCACACTTGACCACTGCACCGTTGAGCACATACCATCCTACTTCAATTTCCATTCTCTCCATCACTTGTGCGCAACTTAGCTTCATTATGTAAATGATTATTTTGTTCTTTTCGCTTAGGTGAGAAAAAAGAAGGTAAGTCAAAAACAATCTTCAGCTTTCCCGGCATGTCGTAGGTAGCGACTAAGGAACCAGAGGTTAATCGAATCTTGTGGACGATAGGCTAACAACCTGTCACCAATGTTACATATAACATCACAACCACAATATTCATGCTAAATAAATACCTAGGACCTATCACCTTCAAGGTTATGTCCACCCTAAACAAGATTAGCGGATGTGTGTTAATAAAGCTATGAATTTTCTTGTATCAAATAAGAAATATTATTTTACAGAGGACGACGCCAAATCAAAATCTGGTAAGTGCAGAAGATCAATAAACAGGATTGACATACGCATTGACGCTTGGCTGACAGAACGCGGTGTCAACTTGTATTCAACTGACATTTGAAGGTGGATAAACGATGCCACTAGTCAAGGGGCACAGCCTCGTCGACTCCTAATGTCACCTTTATTCAGTTTGTGATTCTATTATACTCGCTTAGTAGTCATAGTTTCTGTCATCTCGAAATTCAGTCTGTCACAAACAACCACTCTTCGGTTCTTCACTTTTCATTGCTTCCATAACTTCCTTAATATTTATCTCAGTATCATTCCATGTTGTCAACCATGTTTTCTTCTTACCACTCAAACGTACTTCATACTAGGAACCTAGAAACTCGTTGGTTGTATAGTCTTCTCTATGTTTTCCCGCATATACATATTCTCGGCACACTTAACCACTGCACCGTTGATCACATACCATCCTTCTGTAATTTCCATTCTCTCCATCACTTGTGCCCAACTTAACTTCATTATATAAATGATTATCTTGTTCTTTTTACTTAGGTTCGGAAGAGAAAAAAGAAGGTAAGTCAAACACAATCTTCAGCTTTTCCGGCATGACGTAGGTAGCGACTGAGGAACCAGAGGTCAATCGAATCTTGTGGACGATAGGCTAACAACCTTACACCAATGTTACATATAATATCACAACCACAATATTCATGCTAAATAGTGGGCTACGAGATATTACTATCTCCAAAATAATGTCCACCCCAAAAGGGATTGGAGGAATATATAATTGTTAATACTGTTGTTATTGTTACAGAGGACGACAACAAATCAAAATCTGGTAAGTGCAGAAGATCAATAAACAGGATTGTCATAAGCATTGACGCTTGGCTGACAGAACGCGGTGTCGACTTGTATTCAACTGACATTTGAAGATGGCTAAAAGATGCCACTAGTCAAGGGGCACAGCCTTGTCGACTCCTAATGTCACCTTTATTCAGTATGTAATTCTAAGGCTTTAACCCCCGCTTAGTTGTCATAGTTTCTGTCTTCTCGACACTCACTCTGTTACAGACTGCCACTCCTCCTCTCTTCATTCTTTTCATAACTTCATTGCGTCAGTCTCACTGCCATTCTTTGCGTCGGTGTCTCCGCAAGAGCAGTCACATCCATCTGCGGTTTGAGACACCCGTCCAATATCTTTCACAAACAGTCCCACAAAATTCTTTTAATTCTCAAAATTCTTCAACTCACTTCATTCTTTCAAATATCGCTTTCTCTGTTCCGTTTTCTTCTTCACCTCACTATTTTTATTTTTATGTTCCTCTTCTACTCTCTGCATTCATCATCTGCCACGTCTACACTCACCTGTTTGCTAGCCCGAAATGCGAGCAAATCCAACAATGCTTTCGTCTTACCACTCAAACGTACTTCACACTAGGATCCCAGCAACTCGTTGATTGTATATTCTGTCATACATACTCGGCACACTTGACCACTGCACCGTTGAGCACATACCATCCTACTTCAATTTCTATTCTCTCCATCACTTGTGCACAACTGAACTTCATTATATAAATGATTATCTTGTTCTTTTTACTAAGGTTCGGAAGAGAAAAAAGAAGGTAAGTCAAACACAATCTTCAGCTTTTCCGGCATGACGTAGGTAGCGACTAAGGAACCAGAGTTCAATCGAATCTTGTGGACGATAGGCTAACAACCTGTCACCAATGTTACATATAACATCACAACCACAATATTCAAGCTAAATAAATATCTAGGACCTATCACCTTCAAGGTTATGTCCACCCTAAACAAGATTAGCGGATGTGTGTTAATAAAGCTATGAATTTTCTTGTATCAAATAAGAAATATTATTTTACAGAGGACGACGCCAAATCAAAATCTGGTAAGTGCAGAAGATCAATAAACAGGATTGACATACGCATTGACGCTTGGCTGACAGAACGCGGTGTCAACTTGTATTCAACTGACATTTGAAGGTGGATAAACGATGCCACTAGTCAAGGGGCACAACCTCGTCGACTCCTAATGTCACCTTTATTCAGTTTGTGATTCTATTATACTCGCTTAGTAGTCATAGTTTCTGTCATCTCGAAATTCAGTCTGTCACAAACAACCACTCTTCGGTTCTTCACTTTTCATTGCTTCCATAACTTCCTTAATATTTATCTCAGTGTCATTCCATGTTGTCAATCATGTTTTCTTCTTACCACTCAAACGTACTTCATACTAGGAACCTAGAAACTCGTTGGTTGTATAGTCTTCTCTATGTTTTCCCACATATACATATTCTCGGCATACTTTACCACTGCACCGTTGACCACATACCATCCTTCTGTAATTTCCATTCTCTCCATCACTTGTGCCCAACTTAACTTCATTATATAAATAGATGATTATCTTGTTCTTTTTACTTAGGTTCAGAAGAGAAAAAAGAAGGTAAGTCAAACACAATCTTCAGCTTTTCCGGCATGACGTAGGTAGCGACTGAGGAACCAGAGGTCAATCGAATCTTGTGGACGATAGGCGAACAACCTGTCACCAATGTTACATATATTATCACAACCACAATATTCATGCTAAATAGTGAGCTAGGAGTTATTACTATCTCCAAAATAATGTCCACCCCAAACGGGATTGGAGGAATATATAATTGTTAATACTGTTATTATTGTTTCAGAGGACGACAACAAATCAAAATCTGGTAAGTGCAGAAAATCAATAAACAGGATTGTCATAAGCATTGACGCTTTGCTGACAGAACGCGTTGTCAACTTGTATTCAACTGACATTTGAAGGTGGCACAACGATGACACTAGTCAAGGGGCACAGCCTCGCGACTCTTAATGTCACCTTTATTTATCAGTATGTAATTCTAAGTCTATAGCCCCCGCTTAGTTGTCATAGTTTCTGTCTTCTCGACACTCACTCTGTTACAGACTGCCACTCTTCCTCTCTTCATTCTTTTCATAACTTCATTGCGTCAGTCTCACTGCCATTCTTTGCGTCGGTGTCTCTGCAAGAGCAGTCACATCCATCTGCGGTTTGAGACACCCGTTCAATATCTATCACAAACAGTCCCACAAAATTCTTTGAATTCTCAAAATTCTTCAACTCACTTCATTCTTTCAAATATCGCTTTCTCTGTTCCGTTTTCTTCTTCACCTCACTATTTTTATTTTTATGTTCCTCTTCTACTCTCTGCATTCATCATCTGCCACGTCTACACTCACCTGTTTGCTAGCCCGAAATGCGAGCAAATCCAACAATGCTTTCGTCTTACCACTCAAACGTACTTCACACTAGGATCCCAGCAACTCGTTGATTGTATATTCTGTCATACATACTCGGCACACTTGACCACTGCACCGTTGAGCACATACCATCCTACTTCAATTTCTATTCTCTCCATCACTTGTGCACAACTGAACTTCATTATATAAATGATTATCTTGTTCTTTTTACTAAGGTTCGGAAGAGAAAAAAGAAGGTAAGTCAAACACAATCTTCAGCTTTTCCGGCATGACGTAGGTAGCGACTAAGGAACCAGAGTTCAATCGAATCTTGTGGACGATAGGCTAACAACCTGTCACCAATGTTACATATAACATCACAACCACAATATTCAAGCTAAATAAATATCTAGGACCTATCACCTTCAAGGTTATGTCCACCCTAAACAAGATTAGCGGATGTGTGTTAATAAAGCTATGAATTTTCTTGTATCAAATAAGAAATATTATTTTACAGAGGACGACGCCAAATCAAAATCTGGTAAGTGCAGAAGATCAATAAACAGGATTGACATACGCATTGACGCTTGGCTGACAGAACGCGGTGTCAACTTGTATTCAACTGACATTTGAAGGTGGATAAACGATGCCACTAGTCAAGGGGCACAACCTCGTCGACTCCTAATGTCACCTTTATTCAGTTTGTGATTCTATTATACTCGCTTAGTAGTCATAGTTTCTGTCATCTCGAAATTCAGTCTGTCACAAACAACCACTCTTCGGTTCTTCACTTTTCATTGCTTCCATAACTTCCTTAATATTTATCTCAGTGTCATTCCATGTTGTCAATCATGTTTTCTTCTTACCACTCAAACGTACTTCATACTAGGAACCTAGAAACTCGTTGGTTGTATAGTCTTCTCTATGTTTTCCCACATATACATATTCTCGGCATACTTTACCACTGCACCGTTGACCACATACCATCCTTCTGTAATTTCCATTCTCTCCATCACTTGTGCCCAACTTAACTTCATTATATAAATAGATGATTATCTTGTTCTTTTTACTTAGGTTCAGAAGAGAAAAAAGAAGGTAAGTCAAACACAATCTTCAGCTTTTCCGGCATGACGTAGGTAGCGACTGAGGAACCAGAGGTCAATCGAATCTTGTGGACGATAGGCGAACAACCTGTCACCAATGTTACATATATTATCACAACCACAATATTCATGCTAAATAGTGAGCTAGGAGTTATTACTATCTCCAAAATAATGTCCACCCCAAACGGGATTGGAGGAATATATAATTGTTAATACTGTTATTATTGTTTCAGAGGACGACAACAAATCAAAATCTGGTAAGTGCAGAAAATCAATAAACAGGATTGTCATAAGCATTGACGCTTTGCTGACAGAACGCGTTGTCAACTTGTATTCAACTGACATTTGAAGGTGGCACAACGATGACACTAGTCAAGGGGCACAGCCTCGCGACTCTTAATGTCACCTTTATTTATCAGTATGTAATTCTAAGTCTATAGCCCCCGCTTAGTTGTCATAGTTTCTGTCTTCTCGACACTCACTCTGTTACAGACTGCCACTCTTCCTCTCTTCATTCTTTTCATAACTTCATTGCGTCAGTCTCACTGCCATTCTTTGCGTCGGTGTCTCTGCAAGAGCAGTCACATCCATCTGCGGTTTGAGACACCCGTTCAATATCTATCACAAACAGTCCCACAAAATTCTTTGAATTCTCAAAATTCTTCAACTCACTTCATTCTTTCAAATATCGCTTTCTCTGTTCCGTTTTCTTCTTCACCTCACTATTTTTATTTTTATGTTCCTCTTCTACTCTCTGCATTCATCATCTGCCACGTCTACACTCACCTGTTTGCTAGCCCGAAATGCGAGCAAATCCAACAATGCTTTCGTCTTACCACTCAAACGTACTTCACACTAGGATCCCAGCAACTCGTTGATTGTATATTCTGCCATACATACTTGGCACACTTGACCACTGCACCGTTGAGCACATACCATCCTACTTCAATTTCCATTCTCTCCATCACTTGTGCGCAACTTAACTTCATTATGTAAATGATTATTTTGTTCTTTTCGCTTAGGTGAGAAAAAAGAAGGTAAGTCAAAAACAATCTTCAGCTTTCCCGGCATGTCGTAGGTAGCGACTAAGGAACCAAAGGGTAATCGAATCTTGTGGACGATAGGCTAACAACCTGTCACCAATGTTACATATAATATCACAACCACAATATTCATGCTAAATGGTGACCTAGGACCTATCACCTTCAAGGTTATGTCCACCCTAAACAAGATTAGCGGATGTGTGTTAATAAAGCTATGAATTTTCTTGTATCAAATAAGAAATATTATTTTACAGAAGACGACGCCAAATCAAAATCTGGTAAGTGTAGTAGATCAATAAACGGGATTGACATACGCATTGACGCTTGGCTGACAGAACGCGGTGTCAACTTGTATTCAACTGACATTTGAAGGTGGCTAAACGATGCCACTAGTCAAGGGGCACAGCCTCGTCGACTCCTAATGTCACCTTTATTCAGTTTGTGATTCTATTATACTCGCTTAGTAGTCATAGTTTCTGTCATCTCGAAATTCAGTCTGTCACAAACAACCACTCTTCGGTTCTTCACTTTTCATTGCTTCCATAACTTCCTTAATATTTATCTCAGTGTCATTCCATGTTGTCAACCATGTTTTCTTCTTACCACTCAAACGTACTTCATACTAGGAACCTAGAAACTCGTTGGTTGTATAGTCTTCTCTATGTTTTCCCGCATATACATATTCTCGGCACACTTAACCACTGCACCGTTGATCACATACCATCCTTCTGTAATTTCCATTCTCTCCATCACTTGTGCCCAACTTAACTTCATTATATAAATGATTATCTTGTTCTTTTTACTTAGGTTCGGAAGAGAAAAAAGAAGGTAAGTCAAACACAATCTTCAGCTTTTCCGGCATGACGTAGGTAACGACTGAGAAACCAGAGGTCAATCGAATCTTGTGGACGATAGGCTAACAACCTTACACCAATGTTACATATAATATCACAACCACAATATTCATGCTAAATAGTGGGCTACGAGATATTACTATCTCCAAAATAATGTCCACCCCAAAAGGGATTGGAGGAATATATAATTGTTAATACTGTTGTTATTGTTACAGAGGACGACAACAAATCAAAATCTGGTAAGTGCAGAAGATCAATAAACAGGATTGTCATAAGCATTGACGCTTGGCTGACAGAACGCGGTGTCGACTTGTATTCAACTGACATTTGAAGATGGCTAAAAGATGCCACTAGTCAAGGGGCACAGCCTTGTCGACTCCTAATGTCACCTTTATTCAGTATGTAATTCTAAGGCTTTAACCCCCGCTTAGTTGTCCTAGTTTCTGTCTTCTCGACACTCACTCTGTTACAGACTGCCACTCTTCCTCTCTTCATTCTTTTCATAACTTCATTGCGTCAGTCTCACTGCCATTCTTTGCGTCGGTGTCTCCGCAAGAGCAGTCACATCCATCTGCGGTTTGAGACACCCGTCCAATATCTTTCACAAACAGTCCCACAAAATTCTTTTAATTCTCAAAATTCTTCAACTCACTTCATTCTTTCAAATATCGCTTTCTCTGTTATGCTTTCCTCTTCACCTCACTATTTATCTTTTTATGTTCCTCTTCTACTCTCTGCATTCATCATCTGCCACGTCTACACTCACCTGTTTGCTAGCCCGAATTGCGAGCAAATCCAACAATGCTTTCGTCTTACCACTCAAACGTACTATACACTAGGATCCCAGCAACTCGTTGATTGTATATTCTGTCATACATACTCGGCACACTTGACCACTGCAGCGTTGAGCACATACCATCCTACTTCAATTTCCATTCTCTCCATCACTTGTGCGCAACTTTACTTCATTATGTAAATGATTATCTTGTTCTTTTCGCTTAGGTGAGAAAAAAGAAGTTAAGTCAAAAACAATCTTAAGCTTTCCCGGCATGTTGTAGGTAGCGACTAAGGAACCAGAGGTTAATCGAATCTTGTGGACGATAGGCTTACAACCTGTCACCAATGTTACATATAACATCACAACCACAATATTCATGCTAAATAAATACCTAGGACCTATCACCTTCAAGGTTATGTCCACCCTAAACAAGATTAGCGGATGTGTGTTAATAAAGCTATGAATTTTCTTGTATCAAATAAGAAATATTATTTTACAGAGGACGACGCCAAATCAAAATCTGGTAAGTGCAGAAGATCAATAAACAGGATTGACATACGCATTGACGCTTGGCTGACAGAACGCGGTGTCAACTTGTATTCAACTGACATTTGAAGGTGGATAAACGATGCCACTAGTCAAGGGGCACAGCCTCGTCGACTCCTAATGTCACCTTTATTCAGTTTGTGATTCTATTATACTCGCTTAGTAGTCATAGTTTCTGTCATCTCGAAATTCAGTCTGTCACAAACAACCACTCTTCGGTTCTTCACTTTTCATTGCTTCCATAACTTCCTTAATATTTATCTCAGTATCATTCCATGTTGTCAACCATGTTTTCTTCTTACCACTCAAACGTACTTCATACTAGGAACCTAGAAACTCGTTGGTTGTATAGTCTTCTCTATGTTTTCCCGCATATACATATTCTCGGCACACTTAACCACTGCACCGTTGATCACATACCATCCTTCTGTAATTTCCATTCTCTCCATCACTTGTGCCCAACTTAACTTCATTATATAAATGATTATCTTGTTCTTTTTACTTAGGTTCGGAAGAGAAAAAAGAAGGTAAGTCAAACACAATCTTCAGCTTTTCCGGCATGACGTAGGTAGCGACTGAGGAACCAGAGGTCAATCGAATCTTGTGGACGATAGGCTAACAACCTTACACCAATGTTACATATAATATCACAACCACAATATTCATGCTAAATAGTGGGCTACGAGATATTACTATCTCCAAAATAATGTCCACCCCAAAAGGGATTGGAGGAATATATAATTGTTAATACTGTTGTTATTGTTACAGAGGACGACAACAAATCAAAATCTGGTAAGTGCAGAAGATCAATAAACAGGATTGTCATAAGCATTGACGCTTGGCTGACAGAACGCGGTGTCGACTTGTATTCAACTGACATTTGAAGATGGCTAAAAGATGCCACTAGTCAAGGGGCACAGCCTTGTCTACTCCTAATGTCACCTTTATTCAGTATGTTTTTCTAAGGCTTTAACCCCCCCTTAGTTGTCATAATTTCTGTCTTCTCGACACTCACTCTGTTACAGACTGCCAGTCTTCCTCTCTTCATTCTTTTCATAACTTCATTGCGTCAGTCTCACTGCCATTCTTTGCGTCGGTGTCTCCGCAAGAGCAGTCACATCCATCTGTGGTTTAAGACACCCGTCCAATGTCTTTCACAAACAGTCCCACAAAATTCTTTGAATTCTCAAAATTCTTCAACTCACTTCATTCTTTCAAATATCGCTTTCTCTGTTCCGTTTTCTTCTTCACCTCACTATTTATCTTTTTATCCTACATTTACATCCTACTTCAATTTCTATTCTCTCCATCACTTGTGCACAACTGAACTTCATTATATAAATGATTATCTTGTTCTTTTTACTAAGGTTCAGAAGAGCAAAAAGAAGGTAAGTCAAACACACAATCTTCAGCTTTTCCGGCATGACGTAGGTAGCAACTAAGGAACCAGAGGTCAATCGAATCTTGTGGACGATAGGCTAACATCCTGTCACTAATGTTACATATAACATCACAACCACAATATTCATGCTAAATAAATACCTAGGACCTATCACCTTCAAGGTTATGTCCACCCTAAACAAGATTAGCGGATGTGTGTTAATAAAGCTATGAATTTTCTTGTATCAAATAAGAAATATTATTTTACAGAGCAAGACGCCAAATCAAAATCTGGTAAGTGTAGAAGTTGAATAAATAGGATTGCCACTTGACTTGGGGCACAGCCCCGGCGACCTCTAATGTCACCTTTAATCAGTTTGTGATTCTATTATACTCGCTTAGTAATCATAGTTTCTGTCATCTCGAAATTCAGTCTGTTACAAACAACCACTCTTCCGTTCTTCACTTTTCATTGCTTCCATAACTTCCTTAATATTTATCTCAGTGTCATTCCATGTTGTCAACCATGTTTTCTTCTTACCACTCAAACGTACTTCATACTAAGAACCTAGAAACTCGTTGGTTGTATAGTCTTCTCTATGTTTTCCCGCACATACATATTCTCTGCACACTTAACCACTGCACCGTTGACCACATACCATCCTTCTGTAATTTCTATTCTCTCCATCACTTGTGCACAACAGTGAACTTCATTATATAAATGATTATCTTGTTCTTTTTACTTAGGTTCAGAAGAGAAAAAAGAAGGTAAGTCAAACACAATCTTCAGCTTTCCCGGCATGACGTAGGTAGCGACTGAGGAACCAGAGGTCAATCGAATCTTGTGGACGATAGGCTAACAACCTGTCACCAATGTTACATATAATATCACAACCACAATATTCATGCTAAATAGTGAGCTAGGAGATATTACCATCTCCAAAATAATGTCTAACCAAACGGGATTGGAGGAATATATAATTGTTATAGTCTGGCTAACGAAAGTAGATACTGAAAAAGCGCGGCAAATTTAAAATATATTAGCATTGCAACCCTAAAATAAAAAGGAAAGGCGGAACAACTCACTTTGATACTTTGACATTTATTTTTATTTTATTAGTGGATGTTTCCAATTTTGTCCGCGTTATGACGTGATTAAAAGTAGCTTATATAACTTGTTATCTCTTTATTAACTCCATACCAAACATCACACGGATACGTCACTCCATTGTAGCGTATTAAAGGAACAAAAAGAACAAACAAAAAATAACTAAAACGAATATGAACTTACTTAATTAAAATAAAATAATATCAAGACATTTTGACCATACTAACATAACCTAACTATACGCAAGTCAACCATAAAGAAACGTCAACAACACGCCATCTTCGGCGTCAGAAATAGGAATACCATACACTGATTCTGATTTTACCGAATTTTTCGGAAAACAGATACAAATTAATTTTCTTTAAAACAAAATTGCCAAGTTTTTCTCTACCTAATGAGTTAAGATATAGTATACCTAATTACTTAAGCTATTTATTAGACAAACGTAAGGCTTAGTGTAGCTTTTGAAATGATCTAACACGTACATATGAAAATTATTTTCGATTAACACAATTTCAGCACACGTACGAATTTTTAAAACTCATTTTATAAAATGTTTAATGAGTTTGTTTTAAAAATTGCCTTTTCGCAATAAATTGTTCCTAAGTACTTTCTACTTAAAATACCCCAAAATGTAGGGTAAATATCCGATGGTAGTAACACTTTAGTGTTGTCATATAAAAAGTTTGCAAAATCATCCAGGATCTACTTTCGTTAGCCAGACTTTAATACTGTTATTATTGTTACAGAGGACGACGACAAATCAAAATCTGGTAAGTGCAGAAGATCAATAAACAGGATTGACATACGCATTGACGCTTGACCGACAGAACGCGGTGTCAACTTGTATTCAACTGACATTTGAAGGTGGCACAACGATGCCACTAGTCAAGGGGCACAGCCTTGTCGACTCCTAATTTCACCTTTATTCAGTATGTAATTCTAAGGCTTTAACCCCCCCTTAGTTGTCATAGTTTCTGTCTTCTCGACACTCACTCTGTTACAGACTGCCACTCTTCCTCTCTTCATTCTTTTCAT
This sequence comes from Leucoptera coffeella, assembly GCA_030578115.1. Taxonomy (NCBI): domain Eukaryota; kingdom Metazoa; phylum Arthropoda; class Insecta; order Lepidoptera; family Lyonetiidae; genus Leucoptera; species Leucoptera coffeella. Next base: position 150,340 of record JAMBLF010000880.1, read on the forward strand.
AACTTCATTGCGTCAGTCTCACTGCCATTCTTTGCGTCGGTGTCTCCGCAAGAGCAGTCACATCCATCTGCGGTTTGAGACACCCGTCCAATATCTTTCACAAACAGTCCCACAAAATTCTTTTAATTCTCAAAATTCTTCAACTCACTTCATTCTTTCAAATATCGCTTTCTCTGTTATGCTTTCTTCTTCACCTCACTATTTATCGTTTTATGTTCCTCTTCTACTCTCTGCATTCATCATCTGCCACGTCTACACTCACCTGTTTGCTAGCCCGAATTGCGAGCAAATCCAACCATGCTTTCGTCTTACCACTCAAACGTACTTCACACTAGGATCCCAGCAACTCGTTGATTGTATATTCTGCCATACATACTTGGCACACTTGAGCACTGCACCGTTGAGCACATACCATCCTACTTCAATTTCTATTCTCTCCATCACTTGTGCACAACTGAACTTCATTATATAAATGATTATCTTGTTCTTTTTACTAAGGTTCAGAAGAGCAAAAAGAAGGTAAGTCAAACACACAATCTTCAGCTTTTCCGGCATGACGTAGGTAGCGACTAAGGAACCAGAGTTCAATCGAATCTTATGGACGATAGGCTAACAACCTGTCACCAATGTTACATTTAATATCACAAACACAATATTCATGCTAAATAGTTACCTAGGACCTATCACCTTCAAGGTTATGTTTACCCTAAATAAGATTAGCGGATGTGTGTTAATAAAGCTATGAATTTTCTTGTATCAAAAAAGAAATATTATTTTACAGAGCAAGACGCCAAATCAAAATCTGGTAAGTGTAGAAGTTGAATAAATAGGATTGCCACTTGACTAGGGGCACAGCCCCGGCGACCTCTAATGTCACCTTTAATCAGTTTGTGATTCTATTATACTCGCTTAGTAATCATAATTTCTGTCATCTCAAAATCCAGTCTGTCACAAACAACCACTCTTCCGTTCTTCACTTTTCATTGCTTCCATAACTTTCTTAATATTTATCTCAGTGTCATTCCATGTTGTCAACCATACTTACTTACTAGTACTTCATACTAGGGACCTAGAAACTCGTTGGTTGTAAAGTGTTCTCTATGTTTTCCCACATATACATATTCTCGGCACACTTTACCACTGCAGCGTTGACCACATACCATCCTTCTGTAATTTCATTCTCTCCATCACTTGTGCACAACTTAACTTCATTATATAAATGATTATCTTGTTCTTTTTACTTAGGTTCAGAAGAGAAAAAAGAAGGTAAGTCAAACACAACTTCGGCTTTTCCGGCATGACGTAAGTAGCGACTGAGGAACCAGAGGTCAATCGAATCTTGTGGACGATAGGCTAACAACCTGTCACCAATGTTACATATAATATCACAACCACAATATTCATGCTAAATGGTGAGCTAGGAGATATTACCATCTCCAAAATAATGTGTACCCCAAACGGGATTGGAGGATAATATAATTGTTAATACTGTTATTATTGTTACAGAGGACGACGACAAATCAAAATCTGGTAAGTGCAGAAGATCAATAAACAGGATGGACATACGCATTGACGCTTGGCCGACAGAACGCGGTGTCAACTTGTATTCAAATGACATTTGAACGTGGCACAACGATGCCACTAGTCAAGGGGCACAGCCTTGTCGACTCCTAATGTCACCTTTCTGCAGTATTCAGTATGTAATTCTAAGGCTTTAACCCCCGCTTAGTTGTCATAGTTTCTGTCTTCTCGACACTCACTTTGTTACAGACTGCCACTCCTCCTCTCTTCATTCTTTTCATAACTTCATTGCGTCAGTCTCACTGCCATTCTTTGCGTCGGTGTCTCCGCAAGAGCAGTCACATCCATCTGCGGTTTGAGACACCCGTCCAATATCTTTCACAAACAGTCCCACAAAATTCTTTCAATTCTCAAAATTCTTCAACTCACTTCATTCTTTCAAATATCGCTTTCTCTGTTCCGTTTTCTTCTTCACCTCACTATTTATCTTTTTATGTTCCTCTTCTACTCTGTGCATTCATCATCTGCCACGTCAACACTCACCTGTTTGCTAGCCCGAATTGCAAGCAAATCCAACCATGCTTTCGTCTTACCACTCAAACGTACTTCACACTAGGATCCCAGCAACTCGTTGATTGTATATTCTGTCATACATACTCGGCACACTTGACCACTGCACCGTTGAGCACATACCATCCTACTTCAATTTCCATTCTCTCCATCACTTGTACGCAACTTAACCTAATTATGTAAATGATTATCTTGTTCTTTTCGCTTTGGTGAGAAAAAAGAAGTTAAGTCAAAAACAATCTTCAGCTTTCCCGGCATGTTGTAGGTAGCGACTAAGGAACCAGAGGTTAATCGAATCTTGTGGACGATAGGCTTACAACCTGTCACCAATGTTACATATAATATCACAACCACAATATTCATGCTAAATAGTGAGCTTGGAGATATTACCATCTCCAAAATAATGTCCACCCCAAACGGGATTGGAGGATAATATAATTGTTAATACTGTTATTATTGTTACAGAGGACGATGACAAATCAAAATCTGGTAAGTGCAGAAGATCAATAAACAGGATTGACATACGCATTGGCGCTTGGCTGACAGAACGCGGTGTCAACTTGTATTCAACTGACATTTGAAGAAGGCTAAACGATGCCACTAGTCAAGGGGCACAGCCTTGTCTACTCCTAATGTCACCTTTCTTCAGTATTCAGTATGTAATTCTAAGGCTTTAACCCCCGCTTAGTTGTCATAATTTCTGTATTCTCGACACTCACTTTGTTACAGACTGCCACTCTTCCTTTCTTCATTCTTTTCATAACTTCATTGCGTCAGTCTCACTGCCATTCTTTGCGTCGGTGTCTCCGCAATAGCAGTCACATCCATCTGCGGTTTGAGACACCCGTCCAATATCTTTCACAAACAGTCTCACAAAATTCTTTTAAATCTCAAAATTATTCAACTCACTTCATTCTTTCAAATATCGCTTTCTCTGTTCCGTTTTCTTCTTCACCTCACTATTTATCTTTTTATGTTCCTCTTCTACTCTCTGCATTCATCATCTGCCACGTCTACACTCACCTGTTTGCTAGCCCGCATTGCGAGCAAATCCAACAATGCTTTCGTCTTACCACTCATACGTACTTCACACTAGGATCCCAGCAACTCGTTGATTGTATATTCTGTCATACATACTCGGAACACTTGACCACTGCACCGTTGACCTCATACCATCCTTCTGTAATTTCCATTCTCTCCATCACTTGTGCACAACTTAACTTCATTATATAAATGATTATCTTGTTCTTTTTACTTAGGTTCAGAAGAGAAAAAAGAAGGTAAGTCAAACACAATCTTCAGCTTTCCCGGCATGACGTATGTAGCGACTGAGGGACCAGAGGTCAATCGAATCTTCTGGACGATAGGCTAACAACCTGTCACCAATGTTACATATAACATCACAACCACAATATTCATGCTAAATAGTGAGCTTGGAGATATTACCATCTCCAAAATAATGTCCACCCCAAACGGGATTGGAGGATAATATAATTGTTAATACTGTTATTATTGTTACAGAGGACGACGACAAATCAAAATCTGGTAAGTGCAGAAGATCAATAAACAGGATTGACATACGCATTGACGCTTGGCCGACAGAACGGCGTGTCAACTTGTATTCAACTGACATTTGAACGTGGCACAACGATGCCACTAGTCAAGGGGCACAGCCTTGTCGACTCCTAATGTCACCTTTCTTCAGTATTCAGTATGTAATTCTAAGGCTTTAACCCCCGCTTAGTTGTCCTAGTTTCTGTCTTCTCGACACTCACTCTGTTACAGACTGCCACTCTTCCTCTCTTCATTCTTTTCATAACTTCATTGCGTCAGTCTCACTGCCATTCTTTGCGTCGGTGTCTCCGCAAGAGCAGTCACATCCATCTGCGGTTTGAGACACCCGTCCAATATCTTTCACAAACAGTCCCACAAAATTCTTTTAATTCTCAAAATTCTTCAACTCACTTCATTCTTTCAAATATCGCTTTCTCTGTTATGCTTTCCTCTTCACCTCACTATTTATCTTTTTATGTTCCTCTTCTACTCTCTGCATTCATCATCTGCCACGTCTACACTCACCTGTTTGCTAGCCCGAATTGCAAGCAAATCCAACCATGCTTTCGTCTTACCACTCAAACGTACTTCACACTAGGATCCCAGCAACTCGTTGATTGTATATTCTGTCATACATACTCGGCACACTTTACCACTGCATCGTTGACCACATACCATCCTTCTGTAATTTCCATTCTCTCCATCACTTGTGCGCAACTTAACTTCATTATGTAAATGATTATCTTGTTCTTTTCGCTTTGGTGAGAAAAAAGAAGTTAAGTCAAAAACAATCTTCAGCTTTCCCGGCATGTTGTAGGTGGCGACTAAGGAACCAGAGGTTAATCGAATCTTGTGGACGATAGGCTAACAACCTGTCACCAATGTTACATATAATATCACAACCACAATATTCATGCTAAATAGTGAGCTTGGAGATATTACCATCTCCAAAATAATGTCCACCCCAAACGGGATTGGAGGATAATATAATTGTTAATACTGTTATTATTGTTACAGAGGACGACGACAAATCAAAATCTGGTAAGTGCAGAAGATCAATAAACAGGATTGACATACGCATTGGCGCTTGGCTGACAGAACGCGGTGTCAACTTGTATTCAACTTACATTTGAAGATGGCTAAATGATGCCACTAGTCAAGGGGCACAGCCTTGTCGACTCCTAATGTCAACTTATTCAGTATGTAATTTTAAGGCTTTAACCCCCCCTTAGTTGTCATAGTTTCTGTCTTCTCGACACTCACTCTGTTACAGACTGCCACTCTTCCTCTCTTCATTCTTTTCATAACTTTATTGCGTCAGTCTCACTGCCATTCTTTGCGTCGGTGTCTCCGCAATAGCAGTCACATCCATCTGCGGTTTGAGACACCCGTCCAATATCTTTCACAAACAGTCCCACAAAATTCTTTCAATTCTCAAAATTCTTCAACTCACTTCATTCTTTCAAATATCGCTTTCTCTGTTCCGTTTTCTTCTTCACCTCACTATTTATCTTTTTATGTTCCTCTTCTACCCTCTGCATTCATCATCTGCCACGTCTACGTTCACCTGTTTGCTAGCCCGAATTGCGAGCAAATCCAACAATGCTTTCGTCTTACCACTCAAACGTACTTCACACTAGGATCCCAGCAACTCGTTGATTGTATATTCTGCCATACATACTTGGCACACTTGACCACTGCACCGTTGAGCACATACCATCCTACTTCAATTTCTATTCTCTCCATCACTTGTGCACAACTTAACTTCATTATATAAATGATTATCTTGTTCTTTTTACTAAGGTTCAGAAGAGCAAAAAGAAGGTAAGTCAAACACACAATCTTCAGCTTTTCCGGCATGACGTAGGTAGCGACTAAGGAACCAGAGTTCAATCGAATCTTGTGGACGATAGGCTAACAACCTGTCACCAATGTTACATATAACATCACAACCACAATATTCATGCTAAATAGTTACCTAGGACCTATCACCTTCAAGGTTATGTCCACCCTAAATAAGATTAGCGGATGTGTGTTAATCATCAATCAGCCTGTATTAGTCCACTGCTGGACGTAGGCCTCCCCAAGGGTACGCCACAAAAGCCGATCTTTTGTGGCCCTCATCCAGCCACTACCAGCAACCTTCTTGAGGTCATCGATCCACCTGGCAGGGGGGCGTCCTACACTACGTTTGCCGAGACGTGGCCTCCACTCAAGAACCGCTTTACTCCAGCGGTCGTCGGTTCTACGACAGACGTGACCGGCCCACTGCCACTTCAGCTTACAACAGCGATAGACTATGTCTATCACCTTGGTTCTTTGCCGGATAATCTCGTTCCGGACTCTGTCCCTTAACGAGATACCCAGCATTGAACGCTCCATTGCTCGCTGAGCGACATGTAGTCGGTGGGCTAGCCCGACTGTCATGTTCCACGTCTCGGATCCGTATGTCATTACGGGTAAGACACACTGGTTATAAACCCTGGTTTTTAGGCACTGCGGTAGTGGCGACGAGAAGATGTGACCCAACTTCCCAAATGCTGCCCAGCCCAGCTGCACTCTTCTGGAAATCTCCCGCTCGAAACTGTCTCTACCCAACTGCAATACTTGGCCCAGGTAGACATATTCCTGGACAGTTTCGAGCGCCTCTCCATTGATCGCAATCGGCGGTGTGTTAATAAAACTATGAATTTTCTTGTATCAAAAAAGAAATATTATTTTACAGAGCATGACGCCAAATCAAAATCTGGTAAGTGTAGAAGTTGAATAAATAGGATTGCCACTTGACTAGGGGCACAGCCCCGGCGACCTCTAATGTCACCTTTAAACAGTTTGTGATTCTATTATACTCGCTTAGTAATCATAGTTTCTGTCATCTCGAAATTCAGTCTGTCACAAACAACCACTCTTCCGTTCTTCACTTTTCATTGCTTCCATAACTTCCTTAATATTTATCTCAGTGTCATTCCATGTTGTCAACCATGTTTTCTTCTTACCACTCAAACGTACTTCATACTAGGAACCTAGAAACTCGTTAGTCGTATAGTCTTCTCTATGTTTTCCCGCATATACATATTCTCGGCACACTTTACCACTGCACCATTAAACACATACCATCCTTCTGTAATTTCCATTCTCTCCGTCACTTGTGCACAACTTAACTTCATTATATAAATGATTATCTTGTTCTGTTTACTTAGTTTCAGAAGAGAAAAAAGAAGATCAGTCAAACACAATCTTCGGCTTTTCCGACATGACGTAGGTAGCGACTGAGGAACCAGAGGTCAATCGAATCTTGTGGACGATAGGCTAACAACCTGTCACCAATGTTACATATAATATCACAACCACAATATTCATGCTAAATAGTGAGCTTGGAGATATTACCATCTCCAAAATAATGTCCACCCCAAACGGGATTGGAGGATAATATAATTGTTAATACTGTTATTATTGTTACAGAGGACGATGACAAATCAAAATCTGGTAAGTGCAGAAGATCAATAAACAGGATTGACATACGCATTGGCGCTTGGCTGACAGAACGCGGTGTCAACTTGTATTCAACTGACATTTGAAGATGGCTAAACGATGCCACTAGTCAAGGGGCACAGCCTTGTCGACTCCTAATGTCACCTTTATTCAGTATGTAATTTTAAGGCTTTAACCCCCGCTTAGTTGTCATAGTTTCTGTCTTCTCGACACTCACTTTGTTACAGACTGTCACTCTTCCTCTCTTCATTCTTTTCTTAACTTCATTGCGTCAGTCTCACTGCCAGTCTTTGCGTCGGTGTCTCCGCAATAGCAGTGACATCCATCTGCGGTTTGAGACACCCGTCCAATATCTTTCACAAACAGTCCCACAAAATTCTTTCAATTCTCAAAATTCTTCAACTCACTTCATTCTTTCAAATATCGCTTTCTCTGTTCCGTTTTCTTCTTCACCTCACTATTTATCTTTTTATGTTCCTCTTCTACCCTCTGCATTCATCATCTGCCACGTCTACGTTCACCTGTTTGCTAGCCCGAAATGCGAGCAAATCCAACAATGCTTTCGTCTTACCACTCAAACGTACTTCACACTAGGATCCCAGCAACTCGTTGATTGTATATTCTGCCATACATACTTGGCACACTTGACCACTGCACCGTTGAGCACATACCATCCTACTTCAATTTCTATTCTCTGCATCACTTGTGCACAACTGAACTTCATTATATAAATGATTATCTTGTTCTTTTTACTAAGGTTCAGAAGAGCAAAAAGAAGGTAAGTCAAACACACAATCTTCAGCTTTTCCGGCATGACGTAGGTAGCGACTAAGGAACCAGAGTTCAATCGAATCTTGTGGACGATAGGCTAACAACCTGTCACCAATGTTACATATTATAACATCTCAACCACAACCACAATATTCATGCTAAATAAATACCTAGGACCTATCACCTTCAAGGTTATGTCCACCCTAAATAAGATTAGCGGATGTGTGTTAATCATCAATCAGCCTGTATTAGTCCACTGCTGGACGTAGGCCTCCCCAAGGGTACGCCACAAAAGACGATCTTTTGTGGCCCTCATCCAGCCACTACCAGCAACCTTCTTGAGGTCATCGATCCACCTGGCAGGGGGGCGTCCTACACTACGTTTGCCGAGACGTGGCCTCCACTCAAGAACCGCTTTACTCCAGCGGTCGTCGGTTCTACGACAGACGTGACCGGCCCACTGCCACTTCAGCTTACAACAGCGATAGACTATGTCTATCACCTTGGTTCTTTGCCGGATAATCTCGTTCCGGACTCTGTCCCTTAACGAGATACCCAGCATTGAACGCTCCATTGCTCGCTGAGCGACATGTAGTCGGTGGGCTAGCCCGACTGTCATGTTCCACGTCTCGGATCCGTATGTCATTACGGGTAAGACACACTGGTTATAATCCCTGGTTTTTAGGCACTACGGTAGTGGCGACGAGAAGATGTGACCCAACTTCCCAAATGCTGCCCAGCCCAGCTGCACTCTTCTGGAAATCTCCCGCTCGAAACTGTCTCTACCCAACTGCAATACTTGGCCCAGGTAGACATATTCCTGGACAGTTTCGAGCGCCTCTCCATTGATCGCAATCGGCGGTGTGTTACTAAAGCTATGAATTTTCTTGTATCAAAAAAGAAATATTATTTTACAGAGCAAGACGCCAAATCAAAATCTGGTAAGTGTAGAAGTTGAATAAATAGGATTGCCACTTGACTAGGGGCACAGCCCCGGCGACCTCTAATGTCACCTTCAATCAGTTTGTGATTCTATTATACTCGCTTAGTAATCATAGTTTCTGTCATCTCACAATCCAGTCTGTCACAAACAACCACTCTTCCGTTCTTCACTTTTCATTGCTTCCATAACTTTCTTAATATTAATCTCAGTGTCATTCCATGTTGTCAACCATACTTACTTACTAGTACTTCATACTAGGGACCTAGAAACTCGTTGGTTGTAAAGTGTTCTCTATGTTTTCCCACATATACATATTCTCGGCACACTTTACCACTGCACCGTTGACCACATACCATCCTTCTGTAATTTTCATTCTCTCCATCACTTGTGCACAACTTAACTTCATTATATAAATAATTATCTTGTTCTTTTTACTTAGGTTCAGAAGAGAAAAAAGAAGGTAAGTCAAACACAACTTCGGCTTTTCCGGCATGACGTAGGTAGCGACTGAGGAACCAGAGGTCAATCGAATCTTGTGGACGATAGGCTAACAACCTGTCACCAATGTTACAAATAACATCACAACCACAATATTCATGCTAAATAGTGAGCTTGGAGATATTACCATCTCCAAAATAATGTCCACCCCAAACGGGATTGGAGGATAATATAATTGTTAATACTGTTATTATTGTTACAGAGGACGACGACAAATCAAAATCTGGTAAGTGCAGAAGATCAATAAACAGGATTGACATACGCATTGACGCTTGGCCGACAGAACGGCGTGTCAACTTGTATTCAACTGACATTTGAACGTGGCACAACGATGCCACTAGTCAAGGGGCACAGCCTTGTCGACTCCTAATGTCACCTTTCTTCAGTATTCAGTATGTAATTCTAAGGCTTTAACCCCCGCTTAGTTGTCCTAGTTTCTGTCTTCTCGACACTCACTCTGTTACAGACTGCCACTCTTCCTCTCTTCATTCTTTTCATAACTTCATTGCGTCAGTCTCACTGCCATTCTTTGCGTCGGTGTCTCCGCAAGAGCAGTCACATCCATCTGCGGTTTGAGACACCCGTCCAATATCTTTCACAAACAGTCCCACAAAATTCTTTTAATTCTCAAAATTCTTCAACTCACTTCATTCTTTCAAATATCGCTTTCTCTGTTATGCTTTCCTCTTCACCTCACTATTTATCTTTTTATGTTCCTCTTCTACTCTCTGCATTCATCATCTGCCACGTCTACACTCACCTGTTTGCTAGCCCGAATTGCAAGCAAATCCAACCATGCTTTCGTCTTACCACTCAAACGTACTTCACACTAGGATCCCAGCAACTCGTTGATTGTATATTCTGTCATACATACTCGGCACACTTGACCACTGCACCGTTGAGCACATACCATCCTACTTCAATTTCCATTCTCTCCATCACTTGTGCGCAACTTAACTTCATTATGTAAATGATAATCTTGTTCTTTTCGCTTTGGTGAGAAAAAAGAAGTTAAGTCAAAAACAATCTTCAGCTTTCCCGGCATGTTGTAGGTAGCGACTAAGGAACCAGAGGTTAATCGAATCTTGTGGACGATAGGCTTACAACCTGTCACCAATGTTACATATAATATCACAACCACAATATTCATGCTAAATAGTGAGCTTGGAGATATTACCATCTCCAAAATAATGTCCACCCCAAACGGGATTGGAGGATAATATAATTGTTAATACTGTTATTATTGTTACAGAGGACGACGACAAATCAAAATCTGGTAAGTGCAGAAGATCAATAAACAGGATTGACATACGCATTGGCGCTTGGCTGACAGAACGCGGTGTCAACTTGTATTCAACTTACATTTGAAGATGGCTAAATGATGCCACTAGTCAAGGGGCACAGCCTTGTCGACTCCTAATGTCAACTTATTCAGTATGTAATTTTAAGGCTTTAATCCCCGCTTAGTTGTCATAGTTTCTGTCTTCTCGACACTCACTTTGTTACAGACTGTCACTCTTCCTCTCTTCATTGTTTTCATAACTTTATTGCGTCAGTCTCACTGCCATTCTTTGCGTCGGTGTCTCCGCAATAGCAGTCACATCCATCTGCGGTTTGAGACACCCGTCCAATATCTTTCACAAACAGTCCCACAAAATTCTTTCAATTCTCAAAATTCTTCAACTCACTTCATTCTTTCAAATATCGCTTTCTCTGTTCCGTTTTCTTCTTCACCTCACTATTTATCTTTTTATGTTCCTCTTCTACCCTCTGCATTCATCATCTGCCACGTCTACGTTCACCTGTTTGCTAGCCCGAAATGCGAGCAAATCCAACAATGCTTTCGTCTTACCACTCAAACGTACTTCACACTAGGATCCCAGCAACTCGTTGATTGTATATTCTGCCATACATACTTGGCACACTTGACCACTGCACCGTTGAGCACATACCATCCTACTTCAATTTCTATTCTCTGCATCACTTGTGCACAACTGAACTTCATTATATAAATGATTATCTTGTTCTTTTTACTAAGGTTCAGAAGAGCAAAAAGAAGGTAAGTCAAACACACAATCTTCAGCTTTTCCGGCATGACGTAGGTAGCGACTAAGGAACCAGAGTTCAATCGAATCTTGTGGACGATAGGCTAACAACCTGTCACCAATGTTACATATTATAACATCACAACCACAATATTCATGCTAAATAGTTACCTAGGACCTATCACCTTCAAGGTTATGTCCACCCTAAATAAGATTAGCGGATGTGTGTTAATCATCAATCAGCCTGTATTAGTCCACTGCTGGACGTAGGCCTCCCCAAGGGTACGCCACAAAAGCCGATCTTTTGTGGCCCTCATCCAGCCACTACCAGCAACCTTCTTGAGGTCATCGATCCACCTGGCAGGGGGGCGTCCTACACTACGTTTGCCGAGACGTGGCCTCCACTCAAGAACCGCTTTACTCCAGCGGTCGTCGGTTCTACGACAGACGTGACCGGCCCACTGCCACTTCAGCTTACAACAGCGATAGACTATGTCTATCACCTTGGTTCTTTGCCGGATAATCTCGTTCCGGACTCTGTCCCTTAACGAGATACCCAGCATTGAACGCTCCATTGCTCGCTGAGCGACATGTAGTCGGTGGGCTAGCCCGACTGTCATGTTCCACGTCTCGGATCCGTATGTCATTACGGGTAAGACACACTGGTTATAAACCCTGGTTTTTAGGCACTGCGGTAGTGGCGACGAGAAGATGTGACCCAACTTCCCAAATGCTGCCCAGCCCAGCTGCACTCTTCTGGAAATCTCCCGCTCGAAACTGTCTCTACCCAACTGCAATACTTGGCCCAGGTAGACATATTCCTGGACAGTTTCGAGCGCCTCTCCATTGATCGCAATCGGCGGTGTGTTAATAAAACTATGAATTTTCTTGTATCAAAAAAGAAATATTATTTTACAGAGCATGACGCCAAATCAAAATCTGGTAAGTGTAGAAGTTGAATAAATAGGATTGCCACTTGACTAGGGGCACAGCCCCGGCGACCTCTAATGTCACCTTTAAACAGTTTGTGATTCTATTATACTCGCTTAGTAATCATAGTTTCTGTCATCTCGAAATTCAGTCTGTCACAAACAACCACTCTTCCGTTCTTCACTTTTCATTGCTTCCATAACTTCCTTAATATTTATCTCAGTGTCATTCCATGTTGTCAACCATGTTTTCTTCTTACCACTCAAACGTACTTCATACTAGGAACCTAGAAACTCGTTAGTCGTATAGTCTTCTCTATGTTTTCCCGCATATACATATTCTCGGCACACTTTACCACTGCACCATTAAACACATACCATCCTTCTGTAATTTCCATTCTCTCCGTCACTTGTGCACAACTTAACTTCATTATATAAATGATTATCTTGTTCTGTTTACTTAGTTTCAGAAGAGAAAAAAGAAGATCAGTCAAACACAATCTTCGGCTTTTCCGACATGACGTAGGTAGCGACTGAGGAACCAGAGGTCAATCGAATCTTGTGGACGATAGGCTAACAACCTGTCACCAATGTTACATATAATATCACAACCACAATATTCATGCTAAATAGTGAGCTTGGAGATATTACCATCTCCAAAATAATGTCCACCCCAAACGGGATTGGAGGATAATATAATTGTTAATACTGTTATTATTGTTACAGAGGACGATGACAAATCAAAATCTGGTAAGTGCAGAAGATCAATAAACAGGATTGACATACGCATTGGCGCTTGGCTGACAGAACGCGGTGTCAACTTGTATTCAACTGACATTTGAAGATGGCTAAACGATGCCACTAGTCAAGGGGCACAGCCTTGTCGACTCCTAATGTCACCTTTATTCAGTATGTAATTTTAAGGCTTTAACCCCCGCTTAGTTGTCATAGTTTCTGTCTTCTCGACACTCACTTTGTTACAGACTGTCACTCTTCCTCTCTTCATTCTTTTCTTAACTTTATTGCGTCGGTCTCACTGCCATTCTTTGCGTCGGTGTCTCCGCAAGAGCAGTCACATCCATCTGCGGTTTGAGACACCCGTCCAATATCTTTCACAAACAGTCCCACAAAATTCTTTCAATTCTCAAAATTCTTCAACTCACTTCATTCTTTCAAATATCGCTTTCTCTGTTCCGTTTTCTTCTTCACCTCACTATTTATCTTTTTATGTTCCTCTTCTACCCTCTGCATTCATCATCTGCCACGTCTACGTTCACCTGTTTGCTAGCCCGAAATGCGAGCAAATCCAACAATGCTTTCGTCTTACCACTCAAACGTACTTCACACTAGGATCCCAGCAACTCGTTGATTGTATATTCTGCCATACATACTTGGCACACTTGACCACTGCACCGTTGAGCACATACCATCCTACTTCAATTTCTATTCTCTGCATCACTTGTGCACAACTGAACTTCATTATATAAATGATTATCTTGTTCTTTTTACTAAGGTTCAGAAGAGCAAAAAGAAGGTAAGTCAAACACACAATCTTCAGCTTTTCCGGCATGACGTAGGTAGCGACTGAGGAACCAGAGTTCAATCGAATCTTGTGGACGATAGGCTAACAACCTGTCACCAATGTTACATATTATAACATCTCAACCACAACCACAATATTCATGCTAAATAAATACCTAGGACCTATCACCTTCAAGGTTATGTCCACCCTAAATAAGATTAGCGGATGTGTGTTAATCATCAATCAGCCTGTATTAGTCCACTGCTGGACGTAGGCCTCCCCAAGGGTACGCCACAAAAGACGATCTTTTGTGGCCCTCATCCAGCCACTACCAGCAACCTTCTTGAGGTCATCGATCCACCTGGCAGGGGGGCGTCCTACACTACGTTTGCCGAGACGTGGCCTCCACTCAAGAACCGCTTTACTCCAGCGGTCGTCGGTTCTACGACAGACGTGACCGGCCCACTGCCACTTCAGCTTACAACAGCGATAGACTATGTCTATCACCTTGGTTCTTTGCCGGATAATCTCGTTCCAGACTCTGTCCCTTAACGAGATACCCAGCATTGAACGCTCCATTGCTCGCTGAGCGACATGTAGTCGGTGGGCTAGCCCGACTGTCATGTTCCACGTCTCGGATCCGTATGTCATTACGGGTAAGACACACTGGTTATAATCCCTGGTTTTTAGGCACTACGGTAGTGGCGTCGAGAAGATGTGACCCAACTTCCCAAATGCTGCCCAGCCCAGCTGCACTCTTCTGGAAATCTCCCGCTCGAAACTGTCTCTACCCAACTGCAATACTTGGCCCAGGTAGACATATTCCTGGACAGTTTCGAGCGCCTCTCCATTGATCGCAATCGGCGGTGTGTTACTAAAGCTATGAATTTTCTTGTATCAAAAAAGAAATATTATTTTACAGAGCAAGACGCCAAATCAAAATCTGGTAAGTGTAGAAGTTGAATAAATAGGATTGCCACTTGACTAGGGGCACAGCCCCGGCGACCTCTAATGTCACCTTCAATCAGTTTGTGATTCTATTATACTCGCTTAGTAATCATAGTTTCTGTCATCTCACAATCCAGTCTGTCACAAACAACCACTCTTCCGTTCTTCACTTTTCATTGCTTCCATAACTTTCTTAATATTAATCTCAGTGTCATTCCATGTTGTCAACCATACTTACTTACTAGTACTTCATACTAGGGATCTAGAAACTCGTTGGTTGTAAAGTGTTCTCTATGTTTTCCCACATATACATATTCTCGGCACACTTTACCACTGCACCGTTGACCACATACCATCCTTCTGTAATTTTCATTCTCTCCATCACTTGTGCACAACTTAACTTCATTATATAAATGATTATCTTGTTCTTTTTACTTAGGTTCAGAAGAGAAAAAAGAAGGTAAGTCAAACACAACTTCGGCTTTTCCGGCATGACGTAGGTAGCGACTGAGGAACCAGAGGTCAATCGAATCTTGTGGACGATAGGCTAACAACCTGTCACCAATGTTACATATAATATCACAACCACAATATTCATGCTAAATAGTGAGCTTGGAGATATTACCATCTCCAAAATAATGTCCACCCCAAACAGGATTGGAGGATAATATAATTGTTAATACTGTTATTATTGTTACAGAGGACGATGACAAATCAAAATCTGGTAAGTGCAGAAGATCAATAAACAGGATTGACATACGCATTGGCGCTTGGCTGACAGAACGCGGTGTCAACTTGTATTCAACTGACATTTGAAGATGGCTAAACGATGCCACTAGTCAAGGGGCACAGCCTTGTCGACTCCTAATGTCACCTTTATTCAGTATGTAATTTTAAGGCTTTAACCCCCGCTTAGTTGTCATAGTTTCTGTCTTCTCGACACTCACTTTGTTACAGACTGTCACTCTTCCTCTCTTCATTCTTTTCTTAACTTTATTGCGTCGGTCTCACTGCCATTCTTTGCGTCGGTGTCTCCGCAAGAGCAGTCACATCCATCTGCGGTTTGAGACACCCGTCCAATATCTTTCACAAACAGTCCCACAAAATTCTTTCAATTCTCAAAATTCTTCAACTCACTTCATTCTTTCAAATATCGCTTTCTCTGTTCCGTTTTCTTCTTCACCTCACTATTTATCTTTTTATGTTCCTCTTCTACCCTCTGCATTCATCATCTGCCACGTCTACGTTCACCTGTTTGCTAGCCCGAAATGCGAGCAAATCCAACAATGCTTTCGTCTTACCACTCAAACGTACTTCACACTAGGATCCCAGCAACTCGTTGATTGTATATTCTGCCATACATACTTGGCACACTTGACCACTGCACCGTTGAGCACATACCATCCTACTTCAATTTCTATTCTCTGCATCACTTGTGCACAACTGAACTTCATTATATAAATGATTATCTTGTTCTTTTTACTAAGGTTCAGAAGAGCAAAAAGAAGGTAAGTCAAACACACAATCTTCAGCTTTTCCGGCATGACGTAGGTAGCGACTGAGGAACCAGAGTTCAATCGAATCTTGTGGACGATAGGCTAACAACCTGTCACCAATGTTACATATTATAACATCTCAACCACAACCACAATATTCATGCTAAATAAATACCTAGGACCTATCACCTTCAAGGTTATGTCCACCCTAAATAAGATTAGCGGATGTGTGTTAATCATCAATCAGCCTGTATTAGTCCACTGCTGGACGTAGGCCTCCCCAAGGGTACGCCACAAAAGACGATCTTTTGTGGCCCTCATCCAGCCACTACCAGCAACCTTCTTGAGGTCATCGATCCACCTGGCAGGGGGGCGTCCTACACTACGTTTGCCGAGACGTGGCCTCCACTCAAGAACCGCTTTACTCCAGCGGTCGTCGGTTCTACGACAGACGTGACCGGCCCACTGCCACTTCAGCTTACAACAGCGATAGACTATGTCTATCACCTTGGTTCTTTGCCGGATAATCTCGTTCCAGACTCTGTCCCTTAACGAGATACCCAGCATTGAACGCTCCATTGCTCGCTGAGCGACATGTAGTCGGTGGGCTAGCCCGACTGTCATGTTCCACGTCTCGGATCCGTATGTCATTACGGGTAAGACACACTGGTTATAATCCCTGGTTTTTAGGCACTACGGTAGTGGCGTCGAGAAGATGTGACCCAACTTCCCAAATGCTGCCCAGCCCAGCTGCACTCTTCTGGAAATCTCCCGCTCGAAACTGTCTCTACCCAACTGCAATACTTGGCCCAGGTAGACATATTCCTGGACAGTTTCGAGCGCCTCTCCATTGATCGCAATCGGCGGTGTGTTACTAAAGCTATGAATTTTCTTGTATCAAAAAAGAAATATTATTTTACAGAGCAAGACGCCAAATCAAAATCTGGTAAGTGTAGAAGTTGAATAAATAGGATTGCCACTTGACTAGGGGCACAGCCCCGGCGACCTCTAATGTCACCTTCAATCAGTTTGTGATTCTATTATACTCGCTTAGTAATCATAGTTTCTGTCATCTCACAATCCAGTCTGTCACAAACAACCACTCTTCCGTTCTTCACTTTTCATTGCTTCCATAACTTTCTTAATATTAATCTCAGTGTCATTCCATGTTGTCAACCATACTTACTTACTAGTACTTCATACTAGGGATCTAGAAACTCGTTGGTTGTAAAGTGTTCTCTATGTTTTCCCACATATACATATTCTCGGCACACTTTACCACTGCACCGTTGACCACATACCATCCTTCTGTAATTTTCATTCTCTCCATCACTTGTGCACAACTTAACTTCATTATATAAATGATTATCTTGTTCTTTTTACTTAGGTTCAGAAGAGAAAAAAGAAGGTAAGTCAAACACAACTTCGGCTTTTCCGGCATGACGTAGGTAGCGACTGAGGAACCAGAGGTCAATCGAATCTTGTGGACGATAGGCTAACAACCTGTCACCAATGTTACATATAATATCACAACCACAATATTCATGCTAAATAGTGAGCTTGGAGATATTACCATCTCCAAAATAATGTCCACCCCAAACGGGATTGGAGGATAATATAATTGTTAATACTGTTATTATTGTTACAGAGGACGATGACAAATCAAAATCTGGTAAGTGCAGAAGATCAATAAACAGGATTGACATACGCATTGGCGCTTGGCTGACAGAACGCGGTGTCAACTTGTATTCAACTGACATTTGAACGTGGCACAACGATGCCACTAGTCAAGGGGCACAGCCTTGTCGACTCCTAATGTCACCTTTATTCAGTATGTAATTTTAAGGCTTTAACCCCCGCTTAGTTGTCATAGTTTCTGTCTTCTCGACACTCACTTTGTTACAGACTGTCACTCTTCCTCTCTTCATTCTTTTCTTAACTTTATTGCGTCGGTCTCACTGCCATTCTTTGCGTCGGTGTCTCCGCAAGAGCAGTCACATCCATCTGCGGTTTGAGACACCCGTCCAATATCTTTCACAAACAGTCCCACAAAATTCTTTCAATTCTCAAAATTCTTCAACTCACTTCATTCTTTCAAATATCGCTTTCTCTGTTCCGTTTTCTTCTTCACCTCACTATTTATCTTTTTATGTTCCTCTTCTACCCTCTGCATTCATCATCTGCCACGTCTACGTTCACCTGTTTGCTAGCCCGAAATGCGAGCAAATCCAACAATGCTTTCGTCTTACCACTCAAACGTACTTCACACTAGGATCCCAGCAACTCGTTGATTGTATATTCTGCCATACATACTTGGCACACTTGACCACTGCACCGTTGAGCACATACCATCCTACTTCAATTTCTATTCTCTGCATCACTTGTGCACAACTGAACTTCATTATATAAATGATTATCTTGTTCTTTTTACTAAGGTTCAGAAGAGCAAAAAGAAGGTAAGTCAAACACACAATCTTCAGCTTTTCCGGCATGACGTAGGTAGCGACTGAGGAACCAGAGTTCAATCGAATCTTGTGGACGATAGGCTAACAACCTGTCACCAATGTTACATATTATAACATCTCAACCACAACCACAATATTCATGCTAAATAAATACCTAGGACCTATCACCTTCAAGGTTATGTCCACCCTAAATAAGATTAGCGGATGTGTGTTAATCATCAATCAGCCTGTATTAGTCCACTGCTGGACGTAGGCCTCCCCAAGGGTACGCCACAAAAGACGATCTTTTGTGGCCCTCATCCAGCCACTACCAGCAACCTTCTTGAGGTCATCGATCCACCTGGCAGGGGGGCGTCCTACACTACGTTTGCCGAGACGTGGCCTCCACTCAAGAACCGCTTTACTCCAGCGGTCGTCGGTTCTACGACAGACGTGACCGGCCCACTGCCACTTCAGCTTACAACAGCGATAGACTATGTCTATCACCTTGGTTCTTTGCCGGATAATCTCGTTCCGGACTCTGTCCCTTAACGAGATACCCAGCATTGAACGCTCCATTGCTCGCTGAGCGACATGTAGTCGGTGGGCTAGCCCGACTGTCATGTTCCACGTCTCGGATCCGTATGTCATTACGGGTAAGACACACTGGTTATAATCCCTGGTTTTTAGGCACTACGGTAGTGGCGACGAGAAGATGTGACCCAACTTCCCAAATGCTGCCCAGCCCAGCTGCACTCTTCTGGAAATCTCCCGCTCGAAACTGTCTCTACCCAACTGCAATACTTGGCCCAGGTAGACATATTCCTGGACAGTTTCGAGCGCCTCTCCATTGATCGCAATCGGCGGTGTGTTACTAAAGCTATGAATTTTCTTGTATCAAAAAAGAAATATTATTTTACAGAGCAAGACGCCAAATCAAAATCTGGTAAGTGTAGAAGTTGAATAAATAGGATTGCCACTTGACTAGGGGCACAGCCCCGGCGACCTCTAATGTCACCTTCAATCAGTTTGTGATTCTATTATACTCGCTTAGTAATCATAGTTTCTGTCATCTCACAATCCAGTCTGTCACAAACAACCACTCTTCCGTTCTTCACTTTTCATTGCTTCCATAACTTTCTTAATATTAATCTCAGTGTCATTCCATGTTGTCAACCATACTTACTTACTAGTACTTCATACTAGGGATCTAGAAACTCGTTGGTTGTAAAGTGTTCTCTATGTTTTCCCACATATACATATTCTCGGCACACTTTACCACTGCACCGTTGACCACATACCATCCTTCTGTAATTTTCATTCTCTCCATCACTTGTGCACAACTTAACTTCATTATATAAATGATTATCTTGTTCTTTTTACTTAGGTTCAGAAGAGAAAAAAGAAGGTAAGTCAAACACAACTTCGGCTTTTCCGGCATGACGTAGGTAGCGACTGAGGAACCAGAGGTCAATCGAATCTTGTGGACGATAGGCTAACAACCTGTCACCAATGTTACAAATAACATCACAACCACAATATTCATGCTAAATAGTGAGCTTGGAGATATTACCATCTCCAAAATAATGTCTACCCCAAACGGGATTGGAGGATAATATAATTGTTAATACTGTTATTATTGTTACAGAGGACGACGACAAATCAAAATCTGGTAAGTGCAGAAGATCAATAAACAGGATTGACATACGCATTGACGCTTGGCCGACAGAACGCGGTGTCAACTTGTATTCAACTGACATTTGAACGTGGCACAACGATGCCACTAGTCAAGGGGCACAGCCTTGTCGACTCCTAATGTCACCTTTCTTCAGTATTCAGTATGTAATTCTAAGGCTTTAACCCCCGCTTAGTTGTCCTAGTTTCTGTCTTCTCGACACTCACTCTGTTACAGACTGCCACTCTTCCTCTCTTCATTCTTTTCATAACTTCATTGCGTCAGTCTCACTGCCATTCTTTGCGTCGGTGTCTCCGCAAGAGCAGTCACATCCATCTGCGGTTTGAGAAACCCGTCCAATATCTTTCACAAACAGTCCCACAAAATTCTTTTAATTCTCAAAATTCTTCAACTCACTTCATTCTTTCAAATATCGCTTTCTCTGTTATGCTTTCCTCTTCACCTCACTATTTATCTTTTTATGTTCCTCTTCTACTCTCTGCATTCATCATCTGCCACGTCTACACTCACCTGTTTGCTAGCCCGAATTGCAAGCAAATCCAACCATGCTTTCGTCTTACCACTCAAACGTACTTCACACTAGGATCCCAGCAACTCGTTGATTGTATATTCTGTCATACATACTCGGCACACTTGACCACTGCACCGTTGAGCACATACCATCCTACTTCAATTTCCATTCTCTCCATCACTTGTGCGCAACTTAACTTCATTATGTAAATGATAATCTTGTTCTTTTCGCTTTGGTGAGAAAAAAGAAGTTAAGTCAAAAACAATCTTCAGCTTTCCCGGCATGTTGTAGGTAGCGACTAAGGAACCAGAGGTTAATCGAATCTTGTGGACGATAGGCTTACAACCTGTCACCAATGTTACATATAATATCACAACCACAATATTCATGCTAAATAAATACCTAGGACCTATCACCTTCAAGGTTATGTCCACCCTAAACAAGATTAGCGGATGTGTGTTAATAAAGCTATGAATTTTCTTGTATCAAAAAAGAAATATTATTTTACAGAGCAAGACGCCAAATCAAAATCTGGTAAGTGTAGAAGTTGAATAAATAGGATTGCCACTTGACTAGGGGCACAGCCCCCGGCGACCTCTAATGTCACCTTTAAACAGTTTGTGATTCTATTATACTCGCTTAGTAGTCATAGTTTCTGTCATCTCGAAATTCAGTCTGTCACAAACAACCACTCTTCCGTTCTTCACTTTTCATTGCTTCCATAACTTCCTTAATATTTATCTCAGTGTCATTCCATGTTGTCAACCATGTTTTCTTCTTACCACTCAAACGTACTTCATACTAGGAACCTAAAAACTCGTTGGTTGTAGTCTTCTGTATGTTTTCCCGCATATACATATTCTCGGCACACTTTACCACTGCACCGTTGACCACATACCATCCTTCTGTAATTTTCATTCTCTCCATCACTTGTGCACAACCTAACTTCATTATATAAATGATTATCTTGTTCTTTTTACTTAGGTTCAGAAGAGAAAAAAGAAGGTAAGTCAAACACAATCTTCAGCTTTTCCGGCATGACGTAGGTAGCGACTGAGGAACCAGAGGTCAATCGAATCTTGTGGACGATAGGCTAACAACCTGTCACCAATGTTACATATAACATCACAACCACAATATTCATGCTAAATAGTGACCTAGGACCTATCACCTTCAAGGTTATGTCCACCCTAAACAAGATTAGCGGATGTGTGTTAATAAAGCTATGAATTTTCTTGTATCAAATAAGAAATATTAATTTATAGAGCAAGACGCCAAATCAGAATCTGGTAAGTGTAGAAGTTGAATAAATAGGATTGACATACGAATTGAATGAAATTATTCAGAATTCAGTACGTAATTCTAAGTCTATAACCCCCGCTTAGTTGTCATAGTTTCTGTCTTCTCGACACTCACTTTGTTACAGGCTGCCACTCTTCCTCTCTTCATTCTTTTCATAACTTCATTGCGTCAGTCTCACTGCCATTCTTTGCGTCGGTGTCTCCGCAAGAGCAGTCACATCCATCTGCGGTTTGAGACACCCGTCCAATATCTTTCACAAACAGTCCCACAAAATTCTTTCATTTCTCAAAATTCTCCAACTCACTTCATTCTTTCAAATATCGCTTTCTCTGTTTCCGTCTTCTTCTTCACCTCACTATTTATCTTTTTATGTTCCTCTTCTACTCTCTGCATTCATCATCTGCCACGTCTACACTCACCTGTTTGCTAGCCCGCATTGCAAGCAAATCCAACCATGCTTTCGTCTTACCACTCAAACGTACTTCACACTAGGATCCCAGCAACTCGTTGATTGTATATTCTGTCATACATACTCGGCACACTTGACCACTGCACCGTTGAGCACATACCATCCTACTTCAATTTCCATTCTCTCCATCACTTGTGCGCAACTTAACTTCATTATGTAAATGATTATCTTGTTCTTTTCGCTTTGGTGAGAAAACAGAAGTTAAGTCAAAAACAATCTTCAGCTTTCCCGGCATGTTGTAGGGTAGCGACTAAGGAACCAGAGGTTAATCGAATCTTGTGGACGATAGGCTAACAACCTGTCACCAATGTTACATATAACATCACAACCACAATATTCATGCTAAATAGTGAGCTTGGAGATATTACCATCTCCAAAATAATGTCCACCCCAAACGGGATTGGAGCGATAATATAATTGTTAATACTGTTATTATTGCTACAGAGGACGACGACAAATCAAAATCTGGTAAGGTGCAGAAGATCAATAAACAGGATTGACATACGCATTGGCGCTTGGCTGACAGAACGCGGTGTCAACTTGTATTCAACTGACATTTGAAGATGGCTAAACGATGCCACTAGTCAAGGGGCACAGCCTTGTCGACTCCTAATGTCACCTTTCTTCAGTATTCAGTATGTAATTCTAAGGCTTTAACCCCCGCTTAGTTGTCATAGTTTCTGTCTTCTCGACACTCACTTTGTTACAGACTGTCACTCTTCCTCTCTTCATTGATTTCATAACTTCATTGCGTCAGTCTCACTGCCATTCTTTGCGTCGGTGTCTCCGCAATAGCAGTCACATCCATCTGCGGTTTGAGACACCCGTCCAATATCTTTCACAAACAGTCCCACAAAATTCTTTTAATTCTCAAAATTCTTCAACTCACTTCATTCTTTCAAATATCGCTTTCTCCGTTATGCTTTCCTCTTCACCTCACTATTTATCTTTTTATGTTCCTCTTCTACTCTCTGCATTCATCATCTGCCACGTCTACACTCACCTGTTTGCTAGCCCGAATTGCAAGCAAATCCAACCATGCTTTCGTCTTACCACTCAAACGTACTTCACACTAGGATCCCAGCAACTCGTTGATTGTATATTCTGTCATACATACTCGGCACACTTGACCACTGCACCGTTGAGCACATACCATCCTACTTCAATTTCTATTCTCTCCATCACTTGTGCACAACTTAACTTTATTATATAAATGATTATCTTGTTCTTTTTACTTAGGTTCAGAAGAGCAGAAAGAAGGTAAGTCAAACACACAATCTTCAGCTTTTCCGGCATGACGTAGGTAGCGACTAAGGAACCAGAGTTCAATCGAATCTTGTGGGCGATAGGCTAACAACCTGTCACCAATGTTACATATAACATCACAACCACAATATTCATGCTAAATAGTTACCTAGGACCTATCACCTTCAAGGTTATGTCCACCCTAAATAAGATTAGCGGATGTGTGTTAATAAAGCTATGAATTTTCTTGTATCAAATAAGAAATATTATTTTACAGAGCAAGACGCCAAATCAAAATCTGGTAAGTGTAGAAGTTGAATAAATAGGATTGCCACTTGACTAGGGGCACAGCCCCGGCGACCTCTAATGTCACCTTTAATCAGTTTGTGATTCTATTATACTCGCTTAGTAATCATAGTTTCTGTCATCTCACAATCCAGTCTGTCACAAACAACCACTCTTCCGTTCTTCACTTTTCATTGCTTCCATAACTTTCTTAATATTTATCTCAGTGTCATTCCATGTTGTCAACCATACTTACTTACTAGTACTTCATACTAGGGACCTAGAAACTCGTCGGTTGTAAAGTGTTCTCTATGTTTTCCCACATATACATATTCTCGGCACACTTTACCACTGCACCGTTGACCACATACCATCCTTCTGTAATTTCCATTCTCTCCATCACTTGTGCACAACTTAACTTCATTATATAAATGATTATCTTGTTCTTTTTACTTAGGTTCAGAAGAGAAAAAAGAAGGTAAGTCAAACACAACTTCGGCTTTTCCGGCATGACGTAGGTAGCGACTGAGGAACCAGAGGTCAATCGAATCTTGTGGACGATAGGCTAACAACCTGTCACCAATGTTACATATAACATCACAACCACAATATTCATGCTAAATAGTGAGCTTGGAGATATTACCATCTCCAAAATAATGTCCACCCCAAACGGGATTGGAGGATAATATAATTGTTAATACTGTTATTATTGTTACAGAGGACGACGACAAATCAAAATCTGGTAAGTGCAGAAGATCAATAAACAGGATTGACATACGCATTGACGCTTGGCCGACAGAACGCGGTGTCAACTTGTATTCAACTGACATTTGAACGTGGCACAACGATGCCACTAGTCAAGGGGCACAGCCTTGTCGACTCCTTATGTCACCTTTCTTCAGTATTTAGTATGTAATTCTAAGGCTTTAACCCCCGCTTAGTTGTCCTAGTTTCTGTCCTTTTCGACACTCACTCTGTTACAGACTGCCACTCTTCCTCTCTTCATTCTTTTCATAACTTCATTGCGTCAGTCTCACTGCCATTCTTTGCGTCGGTGTCTCCGCAATAGCAGTCACATCCATCTGCGATTTGAGACACCCGTACAATATCTTTCACCATCAGTCCCACAAAATTCTTTCAATTCTCAAAATTCTCCAACTCACTTCATTCTTTCAAATATCGCTTTCTCTGTGCCTACTTCTTCACCTCACTATTTATCTTTTTATGTTCCTCTTCTACTCTCTGCATTCATCATCTGCCACGTCTACACTCACCTGTTTGCTAGCCCGCATTGCAAGCAAATCCAACCATGCTTTCGTCTTACCACTCAAACGTACTTCACACTAGGATCCCAGCAACTCGTTGATTGTATATTCTGTCATACATACTCGGCACACTTGACCACTGCACCGTTGAGCACATACCAT